>CAHIKZ030000023.1:122500-297500 GCA_903632075.3 Acanthosepion pharaonis
ATCAGAGCAAATACTTGGAAATCATAGAAATGCGTCTGAAAAGACATGACAAGTAAAGTAAATGATGATTTCCACCCTGCTTTATTCAGTATTAAATGTAATCTCACACACATTGAAGGTCAAGACGCCAGTTCTTAATATCTCTTTTATATATATATATATATATATTTGGTCGAATAATAATAAATAAGAATAAAGACATCTAAAAGAAACGCTTTTCATAAATAATTGCTGTAAATTAAGAAAAATACCTCAATAAATGTTTTCTATTAGCAATCAATATAATCATTACCGGCTACCTTACTTTTTTCTTGTAATAAAACGAAAAATATATTCTATATTTTATACTGGCAATATAATCAACTCTTTCTTTATATGCCTATTCAGTTTAGGATGTTTTTTACTATTATTCTCTTAGTACAAGTCCATGTCGTATTCAAGACTTAATAAATGATCTTTTTGTATGGGTAACATATTTACTCTATTAATAAATGTAAGGGCAATAAATGTTCTGTTATAATAAGTCACATAATTATTTCAAGCTTTCTTACGTTTTTCTTGTCGGAAAATAAAACAATAATATATAATTTATGCGGGCATAGTAGTAAATTCTTTCTTTATGAACAGTTTCAGTTTAGGAAATTATACTATTCTTTACCCAATACAATTCCAAATGCCACTCAAATTACACTCTTAATAAATGACCTTGTTTTAAGGGTAAGCAGAGAAAGAGCAAGCGGTTCATATTATGAGGATATAGAGTTGATCTTGGAATTAAAGAGATTAATATTACAGTGACATTTGAAAGCATCCTCTCTGGAGTCAATTACATAATGCAACAGTTTTGGAGAGGATTTTTTTCTAAGATGAACCTCCTGCTCACCAATTAAATATGAATGACGATGAGTCGACTCATTGTGCATCTGTGAAGGTCCTGATTGGCAGAACTAAGAATTCTAGTTCCACGAAAACCCGCTGTGATAACAGCAATTTCTGCGATTATAGCTATCCATAAACATCTTTATAACTTTAAGCAGTGTTTATTCAACTATTATATCACCTTTCATAGATATTGCAATCCATTTACACGAGCTCATTAAGTATGCTATTAGCTTTTTTGCTCTTGACAATTTCGTCTGCAATATGCCCTCTGCGTGTCCTCATTACGTATCCAAGAATTTTCAACTGTTTCTTTCTCATCGTAAGCACAATTCTCTGTATCGATTCCATTTTCCTTACATATTCCTCGTTTCTCAGATATTCCAAGTATTTTATTCTTAGCATCTTTCTTTATGATCAAATCTCTGTTAACACAAATTTCTTTTTTTATCGGTGAAGTAATTGCCAAGTTTTCCCTGTAACATAACTCTACAGTATTAAGTTTCCTTCAAACGACATTTAATTTTCTTGATATTTGCTTAATTTTTGTATATATATATATATTATATATATATATATATATATATATATATATATATATATATATATATATATTTCGCTATTTTCAAATGCATTTGATTTTCTCACTGACGTTTTCATGCTCTGCTCTAGCAATCTGCAGGTTTCGTTAATTGATTTCCATTGAAGAAATAAATTTTAACACGAACGTTGTCTTTAAATATTCTTTAAAACAATAATGAGTTACTTTTAAATATTTTGTTTTTTTTTTCCTAGGTATTCTGGTGGACATCTGGATGAACTATGTCGATAAGCTATCCAAAGTTCATTTCTGTATTGTTTTTCTTTTCTTTTTTTAGTTAGATTTTTTTATATTTAACACCTTCAACCATAACCAATATTTTCTCGCTATCATTTATCGAACCTTCGTGCTGGCTAAATTCTCAAATATAGGTAGAATATTAAACATCAAACCAAAACCAGTGAACACATAAGAAAGGCAAATAAACTTGAAGCTAGTATTATCCAAAGGAAACAACATGCATTAAATGAAATATTTTTTTTATAGAAAAAATCCGTAATTTTTCAAATGTTTATAAATATTTAATAATGTAATATCATGCATACATAATTTATCTACTCGATTCGAGTGTGGTCAATTACTTTGAAATCGTTTTAAACATGACATATCATATCCGACACCTATATATCTGGAATTTGAAACGCAATCTTAAAAAATGCTACGGATGCACTGACAACTCTACTGATATTTGTCTTCCATATAATAACCATGTACTCTCAGAAAAAAAGAAAACCTGAACTGGTCAACCTATCGACAAATGTCTTCCAATTGTAAACAATGTATTCACTGGTTATGCGCATGTCACTCAGTCGAGCCTCCGTTCTAGGGTTGAGGGCGAAGAATCAAGCAGCGGTACTAGAAATGAGGACGATGTGAAGTTGGAAACGATCCTCCATGTAAACTACTCAACGTTGTGCGCTGTAGATGTTAAAAATTGATTGAAGAGAAGAGAGACTGAGGATCTATTGTCACTAGATACTGGAGCTACTTTGTCCATTATTTTCATCAGCGACTTAACCTGCGGTAATCAATTCTTGTCTCGGTAGCTATGCAGAAGACACAGCTATTTACCTGTGACTTAATAGTAAATTTCACCAGTTCTATCAGGTCCAATTGGCAGCGGATGTACAATGACCTTCAACGTGTTCTTACTTTTGAACAGGAATAGGTTTATTCCTTTTTTCCTGTATAAGTTGGAGTTTCCCGTTTCTTATGACGTTCTTGCTTTCTTTTCACTTACAATAGTTTCTTTTAAATCTTAGTGGTATTGTCAACTTGTTTAAGGTGAATTGATTAAAAACACTGGGACAATTATTGTATTGTTAATTTTAAATTAATCAGGAGGGAGTTTATCATGTAACAGGCCAATAACTCCAAACCTACAGCAAACAAAAAAGGACTTCTTCAGGGGAAAGAGTGAACAGTTTTAGAATGACCAAGTCAATCACCGGACCTTAAACCGAAGGACCATGCATTTCCATCGGAAGAGGCATCTATCTATCTATCTATCTATCTATCTATCTATCTATATATCTATATATATATATATATATATATATATATATATATATATATATATATATATCCTACCCTCCCAAAGTATACGAACGGCTAGGTTAGTTTGTTGTCCACTGAAGATAATTGTGTTTAAGATCAAATGATGCATGTTATATGAGACAAGAGATACAATACAGTTTTTGTATTATTTCTCTTTTATATTTATATCTATTAAACAGTTTAGGACATGGTATATTTTATATATATATATATATATATATATATATATATATATATATATATATATATATATATATATATATATATATATATATATATATATATATATTGATATATATATATATATATATTGATATATATATATATATATATATACAATGCCTCGAGTCTAGTACAATACTCAACAGAATGCACTGAACGGCCTACTCGTTCTATTTTGGGACTCATCAGCAGAGCGTATCCACTACCGAGAATTGATCCCGGACCGTCACGATATAACGCCAATGATGACAGAATGCTAACAAACGAGACAACCCCCTTTTTTTAAACTAAAAATAATAATAACTTTTACCTATCATAATTTTACACAGACGCCACCACATGTATATACATACATGTGAGGAAATATTACTCAGTGGAAAAATAGAAAAATGCTCTGATTTTTGACATGTATACATTCACGAGACATTCACTAGAAATTTTCGCTACACTTCCAATCTTTGAATTTCAACATTCAAATGCTTAAGTATAGACACAACACCACCCTTATACATACATATGTCAAATCCGAAACTGTCCATATATGTTTATATATGTATGAGTCCCGACGGACGACCAAGTGTGTATGTGTGTCTGCGTACTTCATCGGGCGTATGAACATGCATCTATGTTTGCGTTAGCACGATGACATCACGACGACGATTCCCCCCCACTCCCATAATAACACTAATACACGCAATCTACATAAACCCAAAGTTTAAAAAAAAAAAAAATCAGTTTTTCTGACAATCGCAAAAGCTTGAATGTCAGGGTCACAAACTCATATCAATCCAAGTAATATATATATATATATATATATATATATATATATATATATATATATATATATATGAATAAATATACTCTTAATGTGTGCTATATTTAAAAGGTAAAGGGCTCAATATCAAAGTTAGAGCGTGTGTAAATATAAAAGTGAACATTAAAGTCGACACTAAGAGGTGATAAGATGTTTCATGCTAGACGCAATCGTCAGGCCGCGAGTGTGTTTTTTTTCTCGGCTATTTATATATACGGGTATATATATGAGTATATGAAATGATAAAAAGGAAAGAAGTAGAAAAAAACAATGAACAATCTGCTCGTTATGTTGTCATAAATGGAGGAAAGAAAATAAATGTTATATAAAATATTATAACATTTTAGTAGATAGTCGTATCACTTTTCATACAAAGACATCCTTTTATTCCTTGGCTAGAGGAGACCGTAAATAACCCTCGTTCATTATACATCTACATTAGACTAGTTCTGGAATGTAAAAGACGTGATTGGTAGAAAATAAACACATTTCTGAAAACAAGAAAAAGCAGGGTGATATAGAGAGTTGTGAAGACACAACTACTGAAGGGACATGACATACTGAGTGTCTGTCGTTTGATCCAATCTTTTTAGAATATATCAAGCGATGCCGCATTTTTTTTGCCTATTTTGTGCTGAGTGAAATGTGTTTTTATCTTTCTTTTTTTTTTTTGTAATTTTAAACCAAGGCGTTCGTTATTTTCGTCATTTGATTTTCAGGTAAGGATGAAGTCGACCAGACATAAATAGTTTATTAAATGTAGCGAAATAGCAACATCATTTACGTGTCGAGACAGAGAAACTCTAGGGAATACCATAGCAAGGCAATGTATATGAGTGGGGTGAAAGGTGAAGCGAGACACAATTTAGAAGTTCTTTGCTTAACGGATTGAAAAGAAAAAAGAAATCAAATTCTTTAGGCGTCTTTTTTGTTCAATTTGCATTCACTTTGTCGAATTCACGTCATAAATAATTATTTCCTTTTTTTTTTTTTACTTTCGTTAATCTTTTTTAACTCTTGATTCATTCGTCTATATTTTTAAAAAATACATTCAGTATTTCACATTTCTATATGATTTTGAAGAATTCTAATTCAGAGCAGTCAAATGCAAAAAAACAACAACAAAGAATAACAGTTTCTTATTTTCAGCTATTTTTTAACTTATTCAAGGGCAAAAAGCCACGGAACTTAAGTGGGGTTGTTTTATGAACGTAAGATGTATACATTAGGTAGCTATATATGTTTTACATAACTGTTGAACATAAACATGAATATATTATATTATGAGTGTGATAATCAGGGACACAACCATTCGGGTTTCTGTTCCACAATCACATGGTTTTTGGGAATAAACAGTCCGAAAAGAACATCTATCTTTTGAATAAAAGAGAAATTCAGGAGGATTAATCAGTGAACATTACATGGCGGGTTTTACCTGTAATTTTCTTAACTAGTGAATCTAAGAAATGTAGCTCGTCTGAACTTTTGCGATGAAAATAGCGATATAATGCCGATAGGCCTGTAATGTTATATCTGTCAGAAAGCAGTTGTAGAGTTGAAAATAATTCACTACCGTCAATACCCCACAAAAGATTTAGAATTCCGTCGAGACCTGAAAGAGAGGATCTGTCAACTCTAGCCCCGACGACGCCAGAAAAACCTCCATTGTTGTTTTGATCTGACTCTAGTGAAGTTAGAGCATGGCAGGTAATTTCAGGAGCTATATAGGAACCCAACAATTTTTCCAGCATTTTTAGCGATGGGTTGTATATATGAGTTCATTTTGATGTCGGTGTTCGGGGGTTGCATAAATTGATGCTCAAAGAAACCAACGTGTTGAAGGAGCAACTCGTTATCCTGAGTGATCAGAAATGTGGGTCAGCTCGCTGATGATGAAAAGTCCATAATTTGCTTTGTGATGTATTGAAACTTACAGGTTATTTTACCTCCACTGTGCTGTTATAGTTAACGTGAGAGATCAGTTACCTAACTCTGGTCATCTGTTAGAAATGCAGCCATAAACCTCGGTATCTTATGCGTGGGTATTTTCTCTCTGTTTGAGAATATTCTTAAATAGACCTTTTTAATATATAGTAGAAATTGTGTAGTCAATGGGAAGACCATAAGGTAACGATTTCAGTGATCTCAGAAGCTTCCGAAGATTTGGCCACTGAAAATTATAAGGAAAGACCTATTTGAAAAGAATGTCTTCATGTTTATATCATTTCTTCTAGAGATTTCATCTATAGAAAGTTTGTGTCGAACTCCCTATGTCACAACCTTTGAATGATTTAAGCAGATCAGTCTCATAATAGATTTATTACCGAGTGCCTTATTGGAGATTATATTCCGACAGACAATATAATATTTATAGCGAACGTCGTATTTTATTACACGTATAATTTTTATGATATTTTATATTACTTCTGAATAGTTTTAAAACCCTCGTTTTATAATGTCATAGATTTTTTTTTAATAAATTCTTTTATTCTAACTTATATAGTAATTATTAATGAAATATATCAAATTTCATGTTCCCCAAAGCGTTATATTTTTTTCTCTTTGTTTTAATCATTGGGACAGTCTTTCATTTTTTTTTTTTTTTTTAAATCGATGTCAACCCAGAACAAGGGTCGAGTGTTGATGTGAATATATCGATAATATAACGGTTACATGTAGACACGAAGATGTTAAAATTGTTGTGATCAGTGAAGCATCCACCTGGGAGTCGGTTCACCAGAACAGCGATTTGTGGGAAGCAGCTTGTTTATTCCACTTCACCGTATTTCTTTTATTTTAAAATGATTTTCTTTCTGTCATTCTTTATTTATTTTTTTTTTTTTTTATCTTTCTTTCTTTCTTTTTCTTTCTTTCTTTCTTTCTTTCTTTCTTTCTTTCTTTAATCTTTCTTTCTGTCTTTTAATTTGTTTTACTTATAGCAATACCACTTTTGATTTGTCTTAATTTTAAATATATCTTTCTTTCTTTTTTTCTTCTTTATAGCAATACCACCTCATCTTTTGGTCTCTTTCGTTAAGTATTTTCTTTATTTTGTTTTCTTTCCTTTACTGTTCTTTGTGGCAATATCAACCTTGTTATTATTCTCTTGTTTTAAATATTCTTTTTTTTTGTAAACGATGTTCATATTACCTGTCATTAACTTGTCGCTGTTGTTGTTGACAACCTGCCTTTCCTTAATGATGTGAGTTTAGTTATTTTTTTTTATCTTCCACTGAAATTCTGTTTTACCCCAGAAAGACTAAAATAAAACATAGCAATACAACCAAATAAATAAAACTAAAAAAGAAATAATAAAAGACTTTTTGGAAGATGAACGTGATAAAAAGACATCAACTTATTTTTTTTTTCATTCTTATCTATTGCTCTTAGAATTCGATTTTGTCTAACTATGTCAAGTCCTTTGAGACAGAGGTGACATTAGACAACCTTGACTGCTTTTATCTATTTATTTAGTATTAGTTGTTTTTTTCATATTTTGACGTTTTCTTTTATTTTTTTATTTAGCTACATTTTGGTATTTCTCTTTCTTCTTTTCTCTTGAATTCAAAGAAATCAATATTAAGCACGTTCAGGTGGCGATTATGCGTAGATTTCTCTACAGATCTATGGCCATAGATATACCTGAGAATTTGAAAGACATTTCTTCCCTCCTCTGTTTCTAGAATGAGACTGAAGTTACTATTTTACGTGAATTTGACTAAAAATGAAAAAAATGAAAGATGTTTAAAAGAATATTAAAAAAAATAACTGTGTATGAGCGTGAAAAACTAAAGAGTAATTTATTCTTAGAAGGAGAAAGAAGAAATAATTAGAGGTTCTGTAAAACAGAAATCGGCAAGAATCAGCAGAACAAAGGCAAATAAACGTATATAATATATAGGAAATATATATATAATAAGAAACACATTAATAGAAAGAGGGAGAAAGAGAACAAACAGAGCATAAAGAAACAGAAATTTTGTAAAGAAAATAAAATTCTAAATAAAAGCATGAAGAAATAAGCAAAATGAAGAGAAAAGTAAAATGAAAACGATGGCGAATGAGAAATGATGTTAGTAGGAAGTGAGGAAATGACAGGGACATGAGGATATAAAAAATTCCAGTTGTAGTTGGAGCCCTTGGAATGATTGGAAAAGTTTCCGATAGATTCATTTAAGATAGCTTTAAGCCTTAGAGAAATACAAAAGATTAACCTCAGAAATGTACAGTCCACACCTTACGAAGGGTCTTATCTATATGCATTGTGCATGTCCTTGTTTTGTTGTTTTTTTACGTTTCTTTTTTCTCCGCAAATATTCTCAATGGAAAATGGCATGATGTAATTTCTTCCTTTAGCTCTCTGGTTAGGACTCGAAAAGAAACGAGTATGCAACAGAACTAAACTAATAATAATAATAATAATATAATTATTATTATTATTATTATTATTATAAGGAGGCAGAGGATTAGTTCAACTAGAACTGTCCTACAAAACTACAACAATTGGCTCCCAAAGATTCTAGGAAACTACAGAAGACTGGATGATGGTATGCGTCAAGGAACATGAAAGTAGAGAACGTCTTTACTCCGTAATGAAAGAAGTCAACAAATTCAAAATGGAGTTTCAAATAGGCGTAGAGATGCAACTACAGCACAATACACCGGCTGAAACTGCAAAATACTTAAAAAGACAGCAAAGACGAATGCAACCGACCAGATACAGAAACGATGGCAAGATAAACCGCTTCATGGCCAATACTCTGCCCGTACCAAACAAGCTGATGTAGACAAAACCCGTACCCATCAGTGGCTACGCAGTGCAGGGTTGAAAGCAGAAACTGAATGTTTTATGCTTGCTGCGCAGGACCAATGCTTGCTAACTAGGAATTATCAAGCACATATACTAAAATATTGTGTCAGGCCAAAATGCAGATTCTGTGATAAATATCCAGAAACGATTGATCATCTTGTATCAGGTTGCACGATGTTGGCACCCACTGAATATAAAAACCGACATGACAGAGTGGGCCAATATCTGCACTGGAAAATCTGCAACTTCTACGGGAAGGAAAGTGAAAGAAACTGGTATGAACACCACCTAGACCCGGTTACGGAGATAGGACCTGTTACAATTCTATGGGATTACACAATACACACTGACAGAACAATCAAAGCCAACCGCCCAGATATTGTTATTAAAGACCACAAACAAAAACGGTGCCTCCTTATTGATATGGCAGTCCCTGCTGACTGCAATGTATCTTTGAAGATATTCAAAAGTTGACAAAATACAAGGACCTTTGAAATAGAAATCTCGAAAATGTGGCATATGGGAACATCAACAATCCCTGTTGTGGTTGGAGCCCTAGGACTGGTTGGAAAAGATTGCAGTAGACTAATTGAAGGGATTCCTGGAAGTCCATGCCTAAAGAAGTTACAAAAAATCGTTCTGACAAGTACAGCCCACACGTTACGAAGGGCTTTATGTATGTAATTTTTTTTCTTGTCAGTGGAAAGTGTCATGATGCCATTTCTAACCTTAGGTCCCTGGGCAGGGCCCGGAAAGAAATGTGTAAACGCCAGAAATCAAAGAAAATAATAATAATAATAATAATAATAATAATAATAATATCATCTTGTATCAGGTTGCACGGTATATACACTGAATATAAAGCCCGGCATGACAGAATTGGCCAATATCTGCACTGGAAAATCTGCAACGTCTACATGAAAGAAACAGAAAGAAAGAAACATCACTCAGACCCAGATACGCAGATAGGACCTGTTAAAATTTTATGAGACTACACAATACTCCCAGACAGAACAATTAAAGCTAACCGCCCAGACACTGGTATTAGAGACCGTAAACAAAAAAAAGTGCATCTTATTGATATGGTAGTCCCTGTAGACTGCAATGTATCTTTGAAGATTTTCAAAAAGCTATCAAAATACAAGGACCTTGAAATCGAAAACTCTAAAATGTGGCACATTGGAACATCAACAATTCACGTTGTAGTTGCAGCTCTCGCGTTGGTTGGAAAAGATTCCAGTAAACTAATTGGAGTGATTCCTGGAAGTCCATGCCTTAAAGAAATACAAAACAAATTGTTCTCACGAGTACAGCCCAAATCTTACGAAGGAAAATGTCTTGATATGTACCGCCCATACACTAAGAAGAGCTTCGTCCCTGTAACTGTATTGATACTGTAGAAGAAAATAAAAAGAAATCATGAAATGTAGCCATAGCAACACACCACTTTATAACTTAGGTATTCACGCAGACTTGATAATTAGTGTGCATATAACAAAAATCGAAATATAAGGATGATGTTGTTGTTGATGATGAGGATGATAATAATAATAATAATAATAATAATAATAATAATAATAATAATAATAATAATTCTAAAAAAAACTACTTAATTTTTCTTATAAAGACTACGATATTAGTTGTAGATGACGCTAAGTATTTTCGATGATTTCAGTGAATAAATTACTTAATATACAGAGAGAAAAACAAATGAATGAACGAATGAAGTTTTTATATATATATATATATATATATATATATATATGCAAATGTTCTGCATATGTTACAGTTATTCTTGTTATCATTCTTTTTTTTAATATGCCCCGATAAAAATATCAATTATTTCTTTTAATTAAACAATAAGTAAAGACTTATCTGATTTCGAATTCGCAGGGATGATTTAATTTCATCGTATGATCTTGAAAATATTAAAAATCATTACTATTATTTTAAAATTTCACACATTCGTATACATTCTAAACTTTACTCGCCAAATGGTAACTGTTCTTCATTATTTATCTTTTTTTTACATTACATTCACTGAAATAACTAGTGATTTTAGCAACAAAAATAATATGTTTTACTTAATTAGAAGCTAATCTGATTAACCGGAAAAGTAGCAACTATAATAGAAAATAAATAAAAGTAACCATGTATTTTTCCATAATTATAAATATGATCATGTATTATTTCAAAATAATATTCTCGTAAAATATTTTGTTTCGTTCACTACCTTCTTTTTCCAATGTATTTTTAAAACGTCTTTGTTTTTTGAATTTCAATTGCGTCTCAGTCACAAGTGATAGCAAGTTCTCCTGAGAACCCGGCTTGGCAACCCGTCTAGCAGAAGAAAAAATCTGAACAAAGCAAACTGTTAATCGTTTTGGAGAATGAATGACTGCTGCGTCATGGGTCCAAGTCTCCAGGAACTTGTCTGCAAAAAAACTTTACCAAGTGTGTCTGGAAACTTTTTGTCGCCTTTTGGACATCCGATGAATCTAAAAGTTAAACTAAATATCCAAAGTATAAAAAAAATCTGCCATACGATCAAACACCTACACAAAAATTCATTCTTCAGTTCTCCACAACCGGGACAATCTCAATGATGGCCCTGCGTATTCACTAAGTATAACCACAACCATTCATTTAATGATAGAACAATTTATATGCTCTCTTGAGGAGAACCAACCCGTTATGACAGCATTCTATGAAGCGTTGCACAAACCGCAGAAAATCATCACTCGTGAAACATGATATTTGCGAGAAAATTTTGGACAAGTATTTAGAAAGTATATTGACGACAATAAACTATTCAGTCTAAGACTGTACTTCATGTGAAATAACCGATTGACAGATACTGAAATTCAAGAAATAAAAAGAATTTCAACCAGAAAAAGGGTATCAATAGAACATGAATGGGGGAGGAATTAGGTATAAAAATACTAACATCACATAAACTATAGATCATAATGTAGGAATTAAGAAACACACCAATCAATGTGAAGATATGCTGAAAATTATAAGATTTGGAAAGGCGTGATTTTAGTCGCTGACAATCATTCACATTAAACAGAATTATTTTTTTTGGGAAAACAATAATAATATCCTAGAAGCCAAGGGGAAAACCGTGATGCATATAAGACAGACACGAAATATTGAAAGGGGGGGGTACGTTGAACAATTTCCCAAACTACACCCCCCCCAAAGCACAACCTCAAAACATTTAAAATATACAATGCAGTACTCGAATTAATTCTGGATGAAATAGACCCGGATATAAGTCGCAAAGAATAAATATATGTTTCAGCAATAGCAGCAAGTAAAATAATAAACACCAAATAAAACAAATGACAATCTCACAGACATGAAGATCCACCTTGGAAAAGAATATTAATGACTGAAATTGAACAACTTAGAAGTAAACTATCAGTAGTCGGTGAACTGGCAAGAGGTACAACTGTAAAGACTACAAAAAGGCAGAGGAATCAAAAGAAGATACAAAATTAGGAATGAAAGTCATATCAACTACACAAAAAATAAAGCAAACAAGATAACTGAAGTATCAAAGTCTTAGACGCTATGAAAAAAGATCAAAATTCTACAGACAGAAAAAGATCTTTGAAACTGATCGAAAGGAACTTTACAGAGAAATAGGGAAACAAAAAATTAAAGTGACCCCGTCCAACAACATAGGAAAAGGTTAGACAATTCTGGGAATGTATATGGGCTTTCCCTAAAGATCATAACTAAGAAGCAAATTGAGATGTAGAAGAGAATGATAAATAACCCAGAATAAATATGGGCGGGAATCACAGACGAGGATGTGGAATGTGCCCTCAAAAAACAAAAAAAAACAGCATACACAATTCGAAATATCTAGGAATAGATACATCCCTAACTTTTGGTTTTATTATCCAAATAGAGCACACAAAAACTAGACAAAAAACTTCAAGACATTTTCAATGATTCTACTAAAATTTTCCTTCTTCCTAAAGATTCTGATAAAAATGTCTCAAAAAAGTACAGACAAATTACATGTTTTCCTATTACATATAAACTGCTGATTCTAATCTGAAAAAAGAGATATTCGTTAGAAAAAAAATGACATACTACTTCTTGAAGAAAAAAACGTGAAACGTGGATCTTATGGATGAAAATTCTATTTACTTATTAACAGGAAGAGCTTGGAAACCTGCTTCAACACAAAGAAAAATTCCAGGCTATCGATAGTGTACCACATTCCTGGAAGGTCTTTAAATATATATAAACTATTAAGCGTCATCATTATTTTTATTAAAAAAAAAATATGTCGATATGGAAAACAACACTGAATCATATAAAAAGAAAATATAAGCCTAGTGAAATACACATTCACCGAGTAATATTTCGAGGTGACACTGTGTCTCCTTTATCAGTTTTTGCATCCATAATGGCATTAACCATGAAACTTAACAACATAGCAGAATATGGCTATAATATATCTCAAAAGACAATAAGACATTTATTTTGGCGGAATGATTTAAAGTTGTATGTTATGAATGAGAGTGAGCGGAAAGGTCTCGGAAAACATTACAATGTTTCTTTGATAATATTGGAATCCAATTCGCTTTGGATAAATGTGCTAAAGCCACATTTTTACGAGGATCACTACAACAAACCTTCACTATTATCTTAGACTATGGAATAACAATCAAATATTTAGAACAAGAAAAAATTTATACGTACGTCAGCGAAAATGGGGAGAAGGAATTCAGAAAAAAATGAAAGAAATAGTGCGGAAAGTGTACTATATGACTTTTGCGACTAATATTAAAAACTGAATAGAATTCTCAGAAGAGAAATAAGAGTATAAATAACCTTAACATTCCAATAGTTCAATGTAGTTTCAACATCTTGAAGGATACTAAATAGCATCACACGAATGGATACTAAAATAAATATGCATCATACAAATTTTGATGTAGACCGTTGTAATTATTCAGTAAAGGAGCTGGCAGAGGTTTTATTCAACTCGAATTGTTTTACAAGAGAACAACTATTGGCTTACTAATATATCTGGAAACAGCAAAGGACCGTATGTGAAAATTAGTCAAAGAAGAATACAGAAGGAAAAAATATTCAGTCATGAAAGAAGGTTATAATTACAAATGAGATTTACATTTAGTAGATTCTGTAGAAAAACAAGACACAACCCAAGTACCAAATGTTGAAGCAAAAACTATGAAAAGAAAGCGAAGGATAAAGGTCTTGAACAGATGAACCAACGCCGTCAACAGAAACATGGTAAGAGCAATATCCAGAATGTTCTAATATATGTCCGATATTGATAAAATTAACACTCATTGATGGTTACGAGCATGTGGATTAAAGTCTGAAACGGAAGGCTTTGTTCTTGCAGCGTATGACCAATGTCTTTCACGGGGAAGATTCAGGCAAAACAGTATGTATCCAAAATGCAGGTGCTATGAGAAATACCACGAAACAAATATATATTATAATTTCAGGATGATCTATACTTGATCTAAATGAGTATAAAAAGAGTCCCGATAGAGTGAAATGGTATTTACACTGGGCAATGCGTAAACACATTGGAAAAGACGTAAACAAACAACGGTATTAACATCACCTAACACAAGTTATAGAAATAGAAGACATCACAATTGTATGGGACTAAATCATCTTCACAGACAGGAAGACTGAAGCAAAAAAGCCGGATATAATTGTCAAAAACTTGCCTACTAATTGATATGGCTTGCCCAGCGGACTGTAGCATAGGAACCAAGGAATTTGAAAAACTATCGATGTATAAAGACTTCAAAATCAAGAATAGAAAAATGTGAGGATTGAAAACAAGAATAGTCCCAGTCATAATTCGTGCGTTGGAATTATAAAAATAACACAAAAACATATTGAAATATCCTTGGTAATCCCTGCTTAAGAGAAATACAAATAATGTTTAGATAACTACAACATAAGAAGTTCTTTATCCATGTACATCTAGTGATATTATGGGAGTTAGAAAAACAAATCAAGGAATGTAGCTATAGCAACACATCAATACAGTAAAGGTTTCTCGCAGCATTTTTACGGAGTGCCACTATAGCAGTAATCGAAATATATGATAATATTATTAATAATAATAATAATGATTATATTATTTCGCTTGGTTGTGCTTGTTTCGCCGCATATCAAACTCTATACATTATTTAAGGCCAAAATCTGAATATTTTGAACCTGATTTTTGCATTGAACTGCGGAAATTGAGTACATAATTATAACCTTTCAGGGTAAACATAATTTTTAATAATAATAATAATAATAATAATAATAATAATAAAAACTAGACTAATAATTCTAACTATAATAATATAAAACATATTGAAAAATAAATAATGATAAAAATAAAAATTAAGATAATAAATATAATCATAGTAAAAAATAATAATAATAATAATAATAATAATAATGATAATAATAAATTTAAAATTTATGATGATAATAATAAAAGAGGTTTAATACTCAAATTAAGAAGAATGAAAAAACTAATTAAATATTTGTAAAATATTCAGAATAATAACAATAAAATATTAAATTTTAATAATAAATAATAATAGTAATAAAAATAATTGTCACAATAATAGCATTAGCAATAGTAATAATCATAGAAATCAAGTGAATAACAACATCAATAATAATAATAATAATAATAATAATAGTTCTACTAATACCACTGCTATTACTACTACTATTAATATTAATAATAATAATAATAATAATAATAATAATAATAATAATATAGTTGATATAACTTGATAGACAATAAAATAAAACAATTTACCCACATGTAAGAAACTTTCTAAAAGACAAATAATAATAATAATGATAATAATATCATAGCATTTTAATAACAATTGTATTACCAAAATTGAATTAGAAGTTATAGTTAAAGGAATGAATTATATAGGAATTATATAGGATATTTTTAATGTTTAGACAAATCCGTTTGACCGTATCGAAATCATATTCAATCTTGAGAGAGAGAGAAGAGAGAGAGAGAGAGAGAGGGGGGGAGGAGGGATGAATACGTCAAAGAACTTGCAGATGAAAATAGCATCACTGCTACCATAGGAAAGTTGTCAAATGTCCTGAAATACCGAATAAAAAGACTGAAGAACCTACAAATTAGTTGTAACCATTCAGCTGACTGTATTATTTAAAACGCCATCACTTTGTCTCTTAATCCAGATGTGTATGTTACTAATTAATATCAGTGTGAGCGCCCATGGATCAAAAACAATAAAACAAAATATAAATAAATGAAAAAGTCACTGAAGGAAATAGTAAATAATAAGAAGAAAAAGATGAAAAGTAAATGAATAAAAGAATTTAAGCCTAAGATTTTTTGTGTTTTTCAGAAATTCCTAATTATTTTTGGTTAATGCAACAAAAATAAATCTAACTATCCTTGTAAAATCTACTGTATCTAAAAGATTAAGGCCGACTTGTTATTATCGTATATATATATATATATATATATATATATATATATATATATATATATATATATATATATAATATAAAAATCTATACTGTTCCATAATGATTATATGTGGGCTAACAGAAGTAACACAGAATTTAATATTTCTATCGGAGCATTTAAGTTAGAAAAGGCATTTTATTTAGGTCGAATCTTATTGTGGAAATTTATTTTCGAAATTAAGTAAATTTCGTTATTACCTAAAATATTTGTATAATAATATATTCAGTAAAAGATGTGATAGAGTATTAATCGAATATATGATTCAATAGCCAATTCCCATCGAAGAGTGGACGGACTTTTTAGAAACTCTGGAATCGGAATGCTCAATGTAGCATGAATAAGTTATGTGACAAACTTTCAATTTTAATAATTCTATTAATGCTCTATCTTAGATAACGAACACTTTATTGTAAAAATTTCTTACCTTAAATTAAATGTCCCTTCTCTCAGTAACCCACTGACTGTCAGCATTCTAGGCTCTAAAACTATCTTCAAACTATATATATATATATATATATATATATATATATATATATATATGTGTGTGTGTGTGTGTGTGTGTGTGTATAAACGGCAGCATGTGTGTATGTGTGTAATGAATGCACGGCCGTATTTTTAGAATGTTTTGCGCCAAAATTTTCATGCACATGCTACAAGTTAGCGGGGAAGCCATGACCGACATTGCATTTCCCAACTCCCATCGGAAATAGTGGAGATAATCGATTTTTTTTCATGCTTCTACGTCAGTTTTCATGTAGTTCGCGGCCATTTTCTACAGGCCATATTGAGAGACTAAAGCTGGTTGCCACGAATAGGCAGGAAGATTCAGTGAGAGCCAACAGCTGTCTGACACGTATGTTGACTAGCATGCAAAAAAAATCGATAGCTGCATTCGTCACAAGTGGGTAAAATTTAAATCTGTATTGCACTTTACTCCAATTGGCTAATTCGCTTGATTAAACTCAGCGTTGATTCTGATTCCGCAGAACTGGGTTGGGTGTGAAAAAGTATTTGTTGTTAACATTCTTTTTTCATTCGTTTTTTCCTGTTATGAGACTTTTTTAAAGCTGATCGTTTTGTGTTCATTTTGTTTAGTTCTTTTGTCGTAACAGATTTAATGTTTAGTATAGAGCTTAGAAAAAATTCGCAGTGTGAGATAGGCAAGAAGTAAGGCATGTAGCAACATCAGCACGGCAAAGGGCACTCCCTTTAAAGGCAAGGAAGGGCATTGCTGCATTAGTCGTACAATTTTGAATCAAGCACAGGCAACGCCGGGCCAAGTTACTAGTATATATATATATATATATATATATATATATATATATATATATATATATATATATATATATATATATATATATGTATGTATAAAGTTCTGTAAAACTGTTTACTGAGATGTTACGTTTGTAATCCCAAAATAATCATACATTCATCTCCTCAAGTACACATGTCCCTGTGTGGCTAAATGCGTTGGTTGGATCCAGTGATTTGACACCAAAATAATTTAGTTAACTACCTGGATACTACAGATTATTTGTGAACAAAAAACTTGGACAGATAATATGAAGGGGGATAAGTGAGTCACACACACACACACACATTATTATTATTATTATTATTATTATTATTATTATTATTATATGGGTGTGTGTTGTGGGTGTATTGTTGCGTGTGGAAAGTTGAATCCTTGAAAAAAAACATAAGATCTCTTCATCACTTCTTTATTTTGCGGGATATGGATTTTTGTAAAGATTATTCACATAATCAACCTGATTTTGAATTGAACATTTGGGAGATGTCAATGCGAAACCACTCCGAAATTATCCTACGAAAATCTATGCAATCGAAAATTATGGAAAACCATACACTCTTATGTACTGAGGGAACAAAAAATAATTTATACATAAAAGAGATTTAAATTCTTATCATATAGGTATTTAAGCATCGTAAACACATATATAAACTACGTATTTTATTGTTAATTATTGACTCAATTTCTTTGTCAGCAGTTTTTCTGAGAATGAAGGCGCAGCTCAGTGATATGTTTGTTTCTGAAAAGAAAATCAGTTATTTGAAAACCTACTTTTCCAGATTTCGTGTACCGACTGCGAAAATTGTGATCAGACATAATTTCCCGAGTGAAAACAATGCATATTGTTATTAGTGAGGTCACGTTAATCACATATTCCGTAGCGAGTAACTTATCACTTTAATCAGTTATTGCCGATTTCTGCAAAGGGTCAATATTGCATTTGGTGAATTGGTTCGCTGCTTGGTCTGCAGTCAAATCAGGTGCGACCAATGCCTTGCCCAGTTGCTCTTCTATACATTAGTCATGGCAGAATCATCACCGCTTGCAGCAGATCGATAAGGAATTTCAATGATGAAGTTCGCCTCTGCATTGGCATGATTAAATCTTTACAAATTTGCGCTGGTTGATTTAAAAGTTAGTGTCAGAATCAGCCACTGAATTGGGCAGATCTATTTATATTCGTTTGTTTTACGTCTTCTTATCATCGCCTATTAATTTCCGACAGATGGAGAGAAACAGAATAAGAGACAAAGACGAGCAGTAAAACAGTTTCTTAGAATGTGGTAAATGATAAATTCATTCCTGAACGGGAAAGAAAATATAGATTAGACAAGACTGAAAGGTCTAGATTAAAACACGTTCATGAGCAAATACACACACAGACACGAATATATATATATATATATATATATATATATATATATATATATATATGTGTGTGTGTGTGTGTGTGTGTGTGTGTGTGTGTGTGTGTGAGAGAGAGAGAGAGATAACAATGTATACTTTTATATATCAAGATATATATATAAGTTTACTTGTGACGTTTTTCGTCCTTCAGAGATTCAGCCGACTGAATTTGTTATGTTGGTGAGAATAAACATGCCACAAACTAGTGGCTCTGGGGATTTTAGAATATGTTTCAATTTTCTTTATATTTTTCGATTTTTTTTCACATATCGAAATGGAGACATTTAGAGCTTATTCTTTTTTTTTTCCATCACGTTTTTAAAAGGTATCCCCACTATTATAATAGTTGTTCTGCCAGGAATGGTGAAATGTATCCTTTTAACAATAACATCGCTACTATCATTACTATTATCACCATTAACGTTGTTCGTGTTGTTATTATTATTATTATTATTATTATAATTGACGCGATAAACCGCTATCCTCTCACCCACCTCCTACATATTTGTGTGCACCGTTCTATTTACTGAAACATAACATAACCATGACATTTAACACACAAACACACACAAACACACGCGCGCGAACACGCACACACACACACACACACACACACACACATATATATATATATATATATATATATATATATATATATTATAAATTAATTGATATAAATATGTTTTTTTCCGCTACACAGTACTAACCATCTTTCAAAAATGGAAGCTAAAAGCCCCGAATAATTTATAATATTAATGCTTTGTAAATTTACAATGAGCACTATTTTGTAAAAATAAAAATATCTACAAGAACACCGGATTATATATCTTACTGTTCTTATATATATATATATATATATATATATATATATATATATATATATATATATATATATGCGTGTGTATGTCGAAACAATTTTAGCATTCATTTAAGAGTTTTTTGTTTATTTTTATATTTCTATTTATTGTTATAATGATGATGATCATCAACATCATTTCATCATCATTAATACTATTATTGTTAATAGTTGTTGTAATGTTATCCTTCACATGGAGGGAACATTATTTTTCTTTTTTTTTACACACACACACATTTTGTGGTGGCACACATCCATCACGACGGTGATTAGGCTGCTTTCGAATGGGAAACACAATATGATACCCCCCCGTTCAACCGCACGTACATTATTATTCCCGTGTCGGTATGTAAAAACTGTATCTTCCTGCTCACGATATGAATGTCCTGCCATAGTTAAACGTAACATTTCACAGTTAACTCACTATTACGCACATTAACCGTTAAATACAGAGTATTCAGAAATGTACACGAATGGCAAATTTAACTTTGTCTACATGGCAATACAACGCCATCTACCGTAAAATGTTTTAGAATTAATGACTCAAAAACGAAGGAAATGCATACATATGTTTATATGGGTATTTTTCCTACATTTGGTTTGAACAGACCACACCCAAATTTATCCAAATATATTTGAAACACCCTGTGTATATATTCGTGCATGTGTATTATATATATATATATATATATATATATATATATATATATATATATATATATATATATATATATATATATCCATTCACAGACAATGTGGGTAGACATCCGATTAACTGAGCTGAGATTGAAACCAATCACATCGTAGCATTTGTTATAAACACGTACAGCAACAATACTTCCTACATTTTCTAAATAAAGTCCCTCTGAGAACGAAGTGCCCCTGCTAGAATTAGTTTATTCATTATTTATTCATTGTGTTTCGTCTAACGAAACACTCTATCACACACACACACACACACACACACACACACACACACACACATATATATATATATATATATATATATATATATATATATATATATATATGCGTGTATGTCGAACAAATTTTTAGTATTCATTTAAGAGTTTTCTGTTTAATTTTTTATATATTACCGATGAAGAAAAAGACGCCTGACACCCAATCGAATTTGTCGAGATTCTGTTCAGTTTAAGACTAATCAAAACAGAATAACTGAAATTTTTAAGATCAGCGTTCCATTTCACAATATGATGACGTCGGCGTCAAGTGAGCGATGTTGTGAAAACGTATTCCTAAAATAGAGTATATTTTAAATGAAAAACAATTTAATTAAAATCTAATTTAATTAGTCTTACTCTTATGTCTATCGTCGTTTCATGTTGACTTGAATATCGTCTAATGTCAATTATGTATTAATAATTATGTCCTGAAGAAGATCTACTGGACCGAAACGTCTGACGTCGATATTTAAATAGCATCAAAACAGCATATTTGCGTATTCGGATTTTTGTTTTTCCATATATTTTTCTTCATATATATATGTATATATGCCTACACGCAAACAGCCTGCTATGGATAAATTATCGTCTAAAGAATGAAAAAGAAATGAAAATAACAATGCATCTCATTTTAACTGATGTATTTTTCTAAATTACACACAAATATCTTCAAAAAAATTTTTATTTCATTCAGTCGCCATTGGTTTCATGCACAGACTCCAGTATACTTCACAAACTCATTTATCGTATTTGGATGGTCTCCTAATGTCTGTGTGGTCACAGATATTATCTAACAACCACGACTGTGTTCTCTTGCATGTGTGGCATGGCACAGAGTCTCTTTGCCATACAACCGCCTTCTACCTCCTCAAGCCATTTGATGTAGGCCTCTGTGTTAACTCTGAGGCCTTCACCAAGACATTTTGTTTTTCTCTTCCTATCGGAAAGATCAGTGTCAGTTTTCCGAGATGCCGTAATATCGTAATCAATATTAGAGCCTTCCAACTCTTTACCAATCCTCTGCTATCCTCGGATTGACACCAAAACAATCTGGACTATTAGTATTGGAATTTCCCGTGCAAATGCTCAGCAGTACAGCATCCCTTCACTAAATTTTCTGAGGTAATTGAGCCATAGTACATTTTTTCACGGAATGTGCACAACTGAGGCTACTATACGATACAGTCGACAAAATAAAATAAAAAAAGAGCGTGCAAAAATATATATGAAGGCAACATTTTCAGCAAATTTATATAAGATTTGGGAGCAAATGTAGATCAAATATGGATGAAACTGAGAGAAAGATTAAGTATTGTAAAAAGTAGTAAATGTTGATCAATCTGACTTTCATTAAAAACATTAATCAGAGAATAATATAATTGACAAAAAAATAGAAAGAAATTATTGTATATACAATTTTGTGCTGTTTCATTTATATTGAGGAAATCTGATTGTTAAAATAAAATTTGCATAATCTGTGACTTTCCAAATTCAAGGTGAGACGACGCGTTTATCGAAGTTCACAGAAAATAATTTATTGTAAGCTTAACTGAAAAACTGATATATATATATATATATATATATATATATATATATATATATATATATATATATATATATATATATATATGTTTATTATATGGTTCCATTTTGCTTGTGTTCGTACAAGAGTTTTTCTGGACAATGGTGTAAGAACTGTCCAAATATTTTATATTTCCGAATGCCGTTTAGCCATTATCGATGATTTGATTTTTAAGCTTAATTGAGTGTGTGCGTTATGCATCTGTCTTAGTGTTTGGAGGGATGTTTTAATTTTCAAATGCCACACACTAAGACATACACATAACACACTCATTCAATTAAGCTTAAAAATCGAATCATCCTTGATAATGGCAAAATGTATAGCCGAAAGTCCTCTGAAATATAAAAACATTTAGACAGTTCTTACACACCATTTTCCCAGAAAAAGATAGCGCTTGTTCGAACACAAGAAAAATTAAATTTAACCGTAGTAACTTGTCTGTTGTTTTAATGAAACATCCATAAAGGAAGGATTTGCCTAAATACATATACACACACACACCCATATATATATATATATATATATATATATATATATATATATATATATATATATATATATATATATATATATATATATATCCATTCACAGACAATGTGGGTAGACATCCGATTAACTGAGCTGAGATTGAAACCAATCACATCGTAGCATTTGTCTATAAACACGTACAGCAACAATACTTCCTACATTTTCTAAATAAAGTCCCTCTGAGAACGAAGTGCCCCTGCTAGAATTAGTTTATTCATTATTTATTCATTGTGTTTCGTCTAACGAAACACTCTATCACACACATTGTACACACAACACATACATATATATATATATATATATATGCGTGTGTATGTCGAACAAATTTTTAGTATTCATTTAAGAGTTTTCTGTTTAATTTTTATATATATTACCGATGAAGAAAAAGACGCCTGACACCCAATCGAATTTGTCGAGATTCTGTTCAGTTTAAGACTAATCAAAACAGAATAACTGAAATTTTTAAGATCAGCGTTCCATTTCACAATATGATGACGTCGGCGTCAAGTGAGCGATGTTGTGAAAACGTATTCCTAAAATAGAGTATATTTTAAATGAAAAACAATTTAATTAAAATCTAATTTAATTAGTCTTACTCTTATGTCTATCGTCGTTTCATGTTGACTTGAATATCGTCTAATGTCAATTATGTTTTAATAATTATGTCCTGAAGAAGATCTACTGGACCGAAACGTCTGACGTCGATATTGAAATAGCATCAAAACAGCATATTTGCGTATTCGGATTTTTTTGTTTTTCCATATATTTTTTTTCATATATATATGTATATATGCCTACACACGCAAACAGCCTGCTATGGATAAATTATCGTCTAAAGAATGAAAAAGAAATGAAAATAATAATGCATCTCATTTTAACTGATGTATTTTCTAAATTACACACAAATATCTTCAAAAAATTTTTATTTCATTCAGTCGCCATTGGTTTCATGCACAGACCCAGTATACTTCACAAACTCATTTATCGTATTTGATGGTCTCCCAATGTCTGTGGTCACAGATATTATCTAACAACCACGACTGTGTTCTTTTTGCATGTGTGGCATGGCACAGAGTCTCTTTGCCATACAACTGCCTTCTACCTCCTCAAACCATTTGATGGGGCCTCTGTGTTAACTCTGAGGCCTTTCACCAAGACATTTTGTTTTCTTCCTATCGGAAAGATCAGTGTCAGTTTTCCGAGATGCCGTAATATCGTAATCAATATTAGAGCCTTCCAACTCTTTACCAATCCTCTGCTATCCTCGGATTGACACCAAAACAATCTGGACTATTAGTATTGGAATTTCCCGTGCAAATGCTCAGCAGTACAGCATCCCTTCACTAAATTTTCTGGAGGGGTAAATTGAGCCATAGTGCACATTTTCTCACGGAATGTGCACAACTGAGGCTACTATACGATACAGTCGACAAAATAAAAATAAAAAGAGCGTGCAAAAATATATATGAAGGCAACATTTTCAGCAAATTTATATAAGATTTGGGAGCAAATGTAGATCAAATATGGATGAAATCCGAGAGAAAGATTAAGTATTGTAAAAGTAGTAAATGTTGATCAATCTGACTTTCATTAAACATTAATCAGAGAATAATATAATTGACAAAAAAATAGAAAGAAATTATTGTATATACAATTTTGTGCTGTTTCATTTATATTGAGGAAATCTGATTGTTAAAATAAAATTTGCATAATCTGTGACTTTCCAAATTCAAGGTGAGACGACGCGTTTATCGAAGTTCACAGAAAATAATTTATTGTAAGCTTAACTGAAAAACTGGATATATATATATATATATATATATATATATATATATATATATATATATATATATATATATATATATATATGCATTTTCATTAAAACGACAGAAAAGATACTAGGGTTAAGCTTTTTATTTAATTTTGCTTGTGTTCGTACAAGAGTTTTCTTTTCTGGACAAATGGTGTGTAAGAACTGTCCAAATATTTTATATTTCCGAGCGCTTTCGGCTATACGTTTAGCCATTATCAAGGATGATTTGATTTTTAAGCTTAATTGAGTGTGTGCGTTATGTATCTGTCTTAGTGTTTGGTAGGGATGTTTTTAATTTCAAATGCCACACACTAAGACATACACATAACACACTCATTCAATTAAGCTTAAAAATCGAATCATCCTTGATAATGGCAAAATGTATAGCCGAAAGCTCTCCGAAATATAAAACATTTAGACAGTTCTTACACACCATTTTCCCAGAAAAGATAGCGCTTGTTCGAACACAAGAAAAATTAAATAAAAAGCTTAACCGTAGTAACTTGTCTGTTGTTTTTAATGAAACATCCATAAAGGAAGGATTGCTGCCTAAATATACATACACACACACACATATATATATATATATATATATATATATATATATATATATATATATATATATATATATATATATATATATATATTAATAATTTTGTTTGTCTATGTGTGTTTCAGATAATTATGTATTTTCTTAAATGTGTGGGTTTTGTGCCTGTCTATGTATGTGTGTCTAGTTGACATTACGTTCGCTGGATTTTAACATATTAATTTGAGAACGCTTTTACGAATATTCCGTCTGTTTAAGGTAAACAAATTTTAATTTCTGTAAGAACTGATTCAATAAAACTTGGCAAATTTAATATATTGTTGTTTACGTGTGTCAATATTTGGCAATATTTGGCAATATTTGGCAATATTGTTAATTGTCATTCATCGAGAAAATTACAACATAAAAAATTATAACTTTCGTTTAATTTTAATTCGGGCAGCACAAATGTAAAAATACGAAAGTAATTTTACTCTACATCTGATTCTCTGATGAAGCTTTAATAAAAGTCAAACATGAGAGATTCGCAACAGTTTCCTCTTTGTTCGTTATCTTATGTCACACACACATACACACCCAAACCCCCCCACACACACACACACATATATATATATATATATATATATATATATATATATATATATATATATATATATATATATATATACAAATATTAGTGGTCCGCTTCATCTTTTATATCTTCCTGTTCTTCTCTCGTCTGTTACCCTCCGTATTGCTTTCATTTACACTAATATTCGTCCCATATTCTCATACATACACTCTCGCTAAATTTTGTTTTTATTCACGGAGAGTTTTTTTTTCCGTTTTTTTTTTTTTTTTTTTTTTAATTTGTAGGTCTGATGAATTGATCGTATTTACGATTCCAGTGGAATAAAATTATGAGCATGGAATATTAGTGTTGAAGTTTTTTTTTATTTGATATATATATATATATATATATATATATATATATATATATATATATATATATATATATATATAACTATATATATATGTGTGTATATATATATATATATATATGTGTGTGTGTATATATATATATATAAATATATATAGAGAGAGACATATATACATATATATATATATGTGTGTGTATATATGTATATATATATATGTATATATACATATATGTATACACACACACACACACATATATATATATATATATATATATATATATATATATATATATATATCTTAAGAAACATACAATTTTAAGTGTTCATGAGATTATAAGCAATTTCATTAGGTCTGGGATTTGGGACCTACTTCTTCAGATGTCCATTTTCACACAAAAATATGGGTGACAATTTTTTTCAGGTTTAAAAACTTACATATTGTTTTAAATTCATGCAAACACGTGTTTGAGGAGGCAGTTTTAAATTGGTATAAGATGATTGAGAAAGGAGTTGTAACACGATAGATATGTGATGGAAAGTAGGGAGGGAACGATGTTCTATTTATATTTATTAAGATAAGAAACTATACATGTTGACCTATTTATCAAATCTTTTCCCAGAAAAAAGAGGAGAGGAAATTAGACAAATAATTTGAAGAAAAAAAAAGAAACAGAATAGAAATCAAATAGTGAAACAGGAAAGTGTGGAGGGAAAAATTATCTTACAGGCAGAATTCCAACGAAATTTAAGACTAAACATTAATAAAATTTACAGTTAAACACTACATAGATAGATAGAACGATAGATATATAGATAGATAAATATGGAGAGAGAGAGAGAGAGAGAGAGAGAGAGAGAGAGAGAGAGAGAGAAAGAGGAATTGGCAGTATGAATATAAAAATTAACTCGGCATTTTGTTTGTCAATGCTATTTGTTTCGCGAAAGTGGGAATCAGTATTTATCAGTTAATTCATTGAGATTACACATGCCAACCGAGGAGTGTGGGATGTCGTCACATCTTTACATATATGATATCCATCTGGACATGTCTTCTCACGAATGTCGACTTTCCCAGACACCATAGCTCGGAACTCAAGTTTAGAAATTGCGGATTTGGAGATGGCAATGTATTAGCCAATATTATGGAAAGGGATTCTTTATGGAGTTCAGACCGATCAGAGGGAGATCGAAGAGACATGATGATGATGATTAGGTCGAAACGTTGTACTGATATCAACATCTATATAAAACAAGATGAGAATAATTCAGAAAATCTGATGAGTCTTTCTCTTTACTTAATTTTGTTGTTAAATGATGTATTACATGAGTAGATTCTCTGCTTTCATTGACCTTCGCTTATGGCAATTTTTGGAGGATTCATTTCTATCCTACCTGACTTTGGTATATTATATTTCTCTATAGCTAATTACAGTTTAGAGGATATGATTCTCTACAACGTGGACAATGTTTTTTAGCGCAGTTATATCTATGTCTATTTTAGTTGAATAATCGTCAAAATGTTTTGATATTTGAACTAGTTTCCAAATATATGGATCTATACTTTAAACTTAACAGGGTAGAATCCTAAGATATTTATTTTAATATTATTTAATATTTATGTTACTTTGTCGTAATGATATCTGCAAGAGAAAAATGTAACCGAAAAACACTGTCGTTGATGTTAGCTCGGTGTGCGCGATCATTTCGCACACCGAATGCTCTTATACCACGCAAACATCAATTTATCTCAACATATATATTGGTTTATTTTCCGTGCTTTCGCACAGTAACAGAAAATGTAACACTGAAAAGCAGATACCACATAATTATTCTGGAATATAGGTCTGCCTATAGAGAGGAAAATCTTTTCAAACAATGGATTCATTGCCTGCTATTAGAAATAAACGTCTAAAACTATTTTGAAGTGCATATACGGTTGATATTTACTTAAATTCCTCCTGTCCTCAAATAAAATTACAGTCGCTTATATTGATTATTGAACTGTTTGATTTCTATAATGTATTTACCGACACACTCCAAAATTGAAAGGATGTAACAATATTCATTTAATTTGTCGCGACAAATTACATGTATGTCTGAAAGTGCAAATCTAAATATTTATAGCTCAATATATATATATATATATATATATATATATTATATCTCTATATGTATATTATATCTCTATATATTATATATTATATCAATATATATGTATATATCATGTATTATATCTATTATATCTATCAATATCTGTATCTCTATCTATCTATCTATACATATGTATATTATATCTATATATATAAATAATATCTATTAAAAATTGAATAATTTAAAATATGGTTTCTTCGCTACACCGTAATAACCATGTTTCAAGAAATGAAGCTAAAATTTCAAATTTAATCATATAATTAAATTAAATTAAAAACATTATTTCTGTTTCATCTTCAAGCGAATTTTGGAATTCGCTTGAAGATTAAATAGAAATAATGCTTTTAATTTAAGCTAATAATATATTTAAATTTGAAGTGTTTAGCTTCCGTTTTTGAAACGTGGTTATTTCTGTGAAGCGAAGAAACCATATTTTAAATCTGTTAATTTATAATATTTATGCTCTGTAAATTAACATTGAGCAGTCTTGTAAAGATAAAAATATTAAATAGAACACCGAATTATATATCATTCTGTTCTTTCATTTTTTATTTATATAGACATGTATTATATCTATATATCTAAATATATTTCACACTTGTGCTTCCTTATTTTATAGCAATTTAAGCGAGTAGAACATGACAAGAAAAAAGGAAGCATATCGTTCTTTTTCATATGCATATTTTTCAATTCATATTTCCTGGAAATAGGTTTAAACAGAAATATTGATATTTAAATGCTTACCTATACGGGCACAAAAACTGAAATCAGCATAGAAATGGTACAACTCACTTATTTCTATTCACTCTAGAATTTGCTTTCTTTTTTCGTTCTGACGTTTTGCTATTTTTTCATTATTATAACTGTATATACAAGCATAAGGAACCCATTAGCAAATTAGAAACACTTCCGCTATAGCACAGACCAATGAAAAAAGCTTTTACCGGAATATTTAATATAGTTTGTTTGTACCTTAGTGAAACACGTAATTCTATTTTTTCTCTCATGAAACTATCTTACATATTTGTAAGTCTACCATTTGTCAATGGTTTGAATGTAACTAGTGCTATGTAGCGCGCTGCTTCTGATTTATATGTTGAGATTCTTGAATAAATCCATAGAATAATCATCAATATTATTGGTCCTGACCTGACATCTCGGCTTTAGTCATTTACTCGCCACTGTAATATACCTTCCCTGTGCCTTTTTGATAAAAAATTTCATGGTAATTATTCAGATCAACACTTTGCTATCGTATCAAGAATTATGATTTTAAGCGCAGTACTTGATTGGTGGTAAGGTCTCGTCAATTCACAGTTGAATTGACTAGATGTAATCGTTGGCTATATGCAAGAAGTTCTTTTCCTCGCACTTCTCGCTCATGAAATTTTCTTCTTGGTCTATGCTTTCCAGTCATCTATGAACTTACTAAATGTATATGAAATGTAAATAGTTTTTCCACTGTCTCCTTCATAACTCTTCTATTGTTTTCTCTCTTTAATAATTGTTATTAATTTGCACTCGATAAGATATTGCGTGTTAGTAGCTTTACTGCATTGCACGTGGTGATATGATTAAAGAAAATGAAGCTATCGCTACAGCTGGAAGTTTAAATATTATACCAGTAACAACATTACTCCATATACTTACAGTAATACAAACACTGCGAACGAATACAAAGTAAAAGATATATAAATAAAATCTAAAAAAAATATCACTACATTTTAACATAAGACCAAAAAGGGAGTAAGTTAAAACGAGAAAACATTTAATATTCTGTGAGAAAAAAATATTCAAAGACTGAAAATCCTCATCACGTGATCTGTTGTCACTTCTGTTTCGACCGTTTTCAAATAATATTCGAAATTTGGTTCCATCAAATGCATTGCAAATGACGCACTTTTAAATTAATTCACTCTAATATTTTTCATGCATTCATACCTGTGTGCAATGGTGGACCGATTCATTCTTCTAATGCGTATGAAATCATTATCAGGATCTCCAAATGTTGAACGTACTAATCATAAAGTAAATTAATATGAAATATACAGATTTAGTGATCGTGAGCGATTCCAGAACATATTTAATAATGTATATAAAGAAGAATATTTATATAAAAAAAACGTTTGCGCAAATTGAATAGAAAATGTATAAAATTGCGGGATTGTGTAGACATGTACTTTTCTGTGCGTATGCATGCACACATGCCTATTTTGCTTACAGTCAGTTTGAAAATCTACAAATAGATTTTAGTCGTCTAGGAATGAGAGCTAACTGTTTTACGATTCACGAACTTTATTTTTAAATGACTTAAAGTATATGTGTAGTAAAGTAATTCTAAATCAGAAGAGAATGTTGTTTTTAAGACTCGACCAAGTCATTTCTTCTGTATATTTTGGAATCGTAGTTTTATTCTAGTGTCAGCCATACACAGTTTTGGAAGGTTATGAACAAAGAGTGAGTTTGAACTAATCCTAAGACTAACCGTGACAAAATGATATAAAGCTTTATGAAAAAAAACGTTGAGATTAGGTAACTAAATCAAGAAGAATTACATACATATATTTGGATATTCTTCTTTGATGTACACTGTTCCTATAGGTCGTGGCCGATTATGACTTAACAAAATTTCTTGTTTTGTAGCTCTTAATAATATTTTCCTTTTAATATCTCTCATAATCCATGTTCTGTCACCAATAAATATAAAGGCTCATTGGATTTCACTGATAGCATTGTCCATCATTGACTGCCATTTAAAAGGACCAATATTACATATTTCAGTACTCTTTTCTTTGTTTCTTACGAAATAATACTGTTTAATAATACTTTCCTTGTTTTTTGGGAGGCATCTTTTGCTACGATATGGCGCCTTGTGATTTCGGTGCTGCATTCTCTACCCTTTGTTAAAAGTCTTGTTCGATATTCAACTTGTTAAACTTATGAAAGTTAAATAATTCAACATAGAAGAATGAATAAATTATTTCGGGAAAAGGTATTTTTTACGAGAGTAAGATCGATTAATAAAAATGAATAATTTCAAAAAAAAAATCAAGCTATTATCAACATAGCGATATATGTTGTTTGTAACACTTCACCGAAAGCAATATGAGGCAGAAGATAAAAAAATAGAGAGATGAAGCAGAAAACTGTTAAAATATGTAATTTACTCTATGGAAAAGCAGCTGTAGCCCAACTCTACCTGTCTAATTTACATGTAGGTATAGGAGATAATCAATCAAAAATAGCATGAATGTCGAAAAATATAGCGTTTAGAAAGATATGTTTAATCAAATAATGTTTGAAAGCTAGCGTGAACAGCGCGAATCAAAATTATACATTCAATTATCAAAGAAAAGCAATCATTTAAATACAATCTGTACATTTTGATTCCAGTAGAAACAGAAGGAGAAATACGAAAATAAAACTCAAAAAAGACCTATGGGAAAACTAAAAAGGGAAGAAAAGAAACATTTTACGGTCAATATGAATGCGAGCACACATTGCTTGATATTGACAAGGCTCTGACACGTTAGTTTGTGTAGATATCAGGGTTCTATTAAAAACTGTCTATATAATTGTCATGCTTTATGAATTAAAAATAAAGATATCAGGTAAGGAAATAGATGGATTGCATAATATATTCTGCATTTTATCATTGCACGTGCGGAACATGTGTATGGACACAAACTCCCACCAGTTCTAGAAGTTGTATTTGTTTCAGTCTTCTCTGATTTCAATATAAAATCATGCTCAAGCAACATAACGAAACACAATTCTGAAAAACCTCAAAAATCAGAGATGTAATCTCAAAGACAGGGTTATAATCTAGTAATAAAATCATTTTAACTAAACGATTTTATATGTCAGTTTATAAATGTGTTACCCATTCAGTCTTTACTGTCCTTTAATAGCACATTTGGTGATGAAGAATACATTATTAATTGTATCTTACATATTAACTGAGAAGTTAGCTGACATTTAGTCTCTCTCCTTTGTCATTGTTAACCCAGATATCCATATACGATAACATCCCTAATTTCCTTTCCATACTTTTGCATTGGATATTCTCATCAATGTTCTGCAAAGGGTTTCAACTATTTTGGTAATCCTGTTGATGCCATTGTAAAATCCTTCAATTTCCTCCTCTGGGATAATTCGAATATGATTTAAAAAATAATATATTTGAATTCTGTTAGCGATAATGGAATTGGTGCTACAAGCCAGTATCAAGTTAACATTACATATATTAGATTATTTAATAGATTAGATAATGAATATACCGTTAAATATATATCTATATCTATCTATCTATCTATCTATCTATCTATCTATCTATATATATATATATATATATATATATATACACGTATATATATATATATATATATATATATATACACACACACACATACATATATATATATATATATATATATATATATATATATATATATATATATATATATATATATATACAGAGACAGAATGAGTATATCGATAGATATATATTACTTATACATGCATGTGTGCGTTTGTTTGTGTGAGAGGTATTATCCTAGAAATATGTAAGATAATAGATCTCCATTCCTATTAATCTATTTTTCAATCATTTCACTTACATTAATGATGAATAATCGCTAACAATATGATAGTGTTGACGCTTTATAGAACTAATATACATAGATTCTCTGCTTTTCTATGAATAATTTCATGGTAACTCTTGGAATGAACTATTCGCCATGGTACCTAGACTTTATGAATTTGGGCAATAATATATTGGCAACATTGTCTCATCAGTCCGCAGTTGAATTGGCTAGAATTTGGCGTATTTTCTGTGAAAACATATTCCTTTATTTGCAATTCTCGCTTGTAGAACTTTCTCGCTAATCCATGCATTCCAGCTTTTATCTTGAAATATTTTAAAGAAATGCGAATAGGAATCCACTGTATTCTTCATTGAACTTTTATTGTTCACAATCCTTAATAATATTTCCTTTTTTTCTTATTCTTTCATAGACACCTATGTCTTAGTGGTTTTTCCGCCTTTAATGGGGCGATATGATTAAAAATAATTGAAATCTCGTTGTAGGATCATAGTTGTAGAATGGAATAATGACATTCAATGTGTTCAAAAGCTTTATCAGTACTATGGGTGTTACCATTCAAAAATGTAGAAAAATTCCTTCGCATTCATGACCAGACATCTGATGTCAAATTTGTCTTCATGCAAATGTAGTAATCCTCAAATCTTTCCTTGTGCCATGCGGGATAAGGCGATCATGTATCTTTCGATACATGACAGACGAGGCAGATTCTTACCCGCAGTATGTTGCCATTACTTTCTGCGGTTTATCTTGCTATTTACACATAGCTTGTGGGAGAAGTAGGGTAATAGCAAGCATGTGAATGTAAGGGATTCGTGTGGAATTCAAATTCAGCTCTCAATCCAGCCGCTATCATTTACTCCAACGATGTAAATTTAATGACACTGTTAAATACTTTATATATTTCTCTAGGTAGTTACACCCAGAAACTGAGCCGTTGGATGCATTGTAAGTTTTCTCTACTAATCTCAGATATACAAAGATTCATTTACATTTATTCCCACCATCATCTGGGGAAAACAGTCTTGTTGTAAGAAAAAAATATATTCTGGCAGATGATTCACGAAACCTACGATAGAAACATTTTGAGAAAAAACTGGAAAAAGCAAGGTATTTAATATGAGTTTTTGTTATACTTCAATAAAAATCCCAAGAACCACTCAAGGTAGGGAATTAATGTATAGAGCTGTGTGAGAGTCGGAGAAAGCAATAAGTAAAAAATTATGAGGATTTGTGTGAAAGAAAATGGTTAAACCTAGACATAATTTATTTACGAAAACATCCAACCGGGTGACTGTTCCACAAAGAAACATTTCCTGGTTAAAATAGTCAAATTTACTTCTTACTAGCTGAATACAAAGTAAATGGGGATGTGTCATCCTTGTGTATGTGTCATTGACTGTCTCAACTGAAAAGAGCAGTACTTTTTTAAACTAGCTATATCACACTCCAGAACGCCACATATATATATATATATATATATATATATATATATATATATATATATATAGTAATAGATGAGGGAGAGTTTTGCGACATTTCGTCTGGAGGAAAAGGGCGGGGCGCTGGAAATAATTTACCACCCACAAGGCATTCATAGACGCTTGTGAATACTATAGAAGCTGGAATGATGGTACTGGGCCGCTTCAACATAGATCTGGTAGAAACACTTCATTTCTGTTCTTGTTACGATAGAGTATATCAGTGGGATTCAAATATTTACAGAAGCTGTACATTGAACCGACAATTCTTCCTACATATTTCACTGTAGAGCGTGTATATAAGAGGTCTGAGATGAGCTTGAGTCACAAGTAGGCGTTCAAATCATGGAGCGCATTTCAAAGTACAACTACCCATCATTATCGATAAAAGTTCAACTCCTTCTCAGTGGAAGTTTACTCGCTTGATTTTGGGTGAACTTAATTTTAAAATCTAATCTTTCACCCACTGATACACCAGGGCTACGTCAGAGGAGAGATTACAGTTGCCAGTTTCTGTTCTTCCATATTTACGGAGGTGCACCTGTCCTCTTCTTTTTATCCACTTTTTATATATTCACTAATGTTCGGTATACGATTTAATTCTGATGCTAACTTAGACTTGTAAGCTGGTTACCAAGGTAGTGATGAAAATCATTAGAGTTTTAAGGGTTTCAAAAATTGTTACAGGACCTGTGTCTAGGAAAAGGAATCTCAGCGCGTGCAAGCTTGAATATCCTTCACTTCGTTTGACATCACCTTGCCACCATGTTTTTTTTTTAATGAAAAATTCACATATTTATCAAACTCAGCTTTTAGAAGCGTGAAAAACTTCAAACGCATAAGCAATCTAGGGAAAAATCCGGAAAACTTTACACTTGGTGATAGCCGGAGCGAGAAAGAACGTGGCACTTCAACTTCATATGCTAAGTGCTTTGTTTCGTTACCTTGAGCCGTCATGCAAAAGAAAGCCATTACCTTCACCTGAAGCACTAACGCCATGAAATTTGAAAGCCTATTCTATTTTCATTTGACGCATCTTCAACAGCCTATCATTTTCTCAAGGATTTTCTGAATTCCTTTGAGACGACATATCTAATAATCAAGGAGATATCATTTGGGTTTGTCAAGGTATTTTTATATATCTTCAAAAGGAGATGATAGGGTGTGAGAAGGAATTCCATTCAAAATTCGTAGGTTTACTCATTTCGTAACATCTGGCTAAATGGGAATGCAAGAAACATTATTAACACGCCTTCAAATGTACATGAAGATAATTTTTTATAAATTGGTATTTAGAAACAGATTTTCTCGATATAGGCGCACAAATACACATAATATGAAAGAAACAAGGAATATGTACGAATAGAAACTAAAAGAAATGTTTCGACCACTAATGGACAAAAGGATTTTATTTAACAATTATTTATAAACATAAGTAAAAATGCCGTTAATTTTCAAAATGTTTACATATAAGAACGATCATAAGTATTTTTCTTGTAAGAGTTCATTATATATCTAAACATTATTAGTTAAGACAAAAGTGTCCCTATTTTATTTTATTCATAAGAGCAATTGATAAATTTTGTAATTAAATAATGACTTAGTTTTATTGATTTTTTTTTTATTTTACGATTCAGAGCAGATTTCTGAAAGCATAATTAAAATCCAACCATTATGTAATTTTTGGAAGAATTTATAAATCAATCTGTTTTTCACCACCAAAAAACAATTTTCACGCAAAAATTTATGGTCACGCATTGAAGCTATTAAAAAATACTTAAACACAATTTGCAAGATTCTTTAAAGGGCAAAAAATATCATATAAACAGATACTTTGATTTTTCATCAACTATTTTGACAATAATATGTTATCTGTGTTTTGTTTTGTGCAATTTCTTTATCACGAATCATTTTTTGTCTGTGTACGTATATATATATATATATATATATATATATATATATATATATATATATATATATATGCACACATATATATATATATATATATATATATATATATATATATATATATATATATATATATATATATATATATATATATATAAGAGAGAGACATATATAAACATGATTAATATGCCATCACAACCTGTCAGAGTTGTACCCTTATTTTGAACCCCTCGGCCAAACGTTGTTTTTGCTTTATATTACCGATCTGCCAAAGAGAATTCTCTAATCAATATGCAGAAAATCATATGGTGTATATGATGACATCCTGTATCTGAAGGACAAGTACATGCCAGCTGCTCTCTATTCCAACCTTCCCCACGCAGCTCAATGGCGAATATGTGGCTTGTATTATACAGTTACCCCGAAACAATATTGATAACGTTTCACCATCACCAAGCAGACACTAAGCATGCTACAATCCTGACGAGAAGACACAATCTCAGTTACACTCTTTGCCTGAAAAGTCTATTCGATTTAAAAGCTCTCTCAATAATTCAAATGAAATTCGTATATTACTGACATCACTAAAAATGCTGGAATAATTTTCGGTTTCTTGTTTCGCTCTAGAAAACATTTAATTTTAACAGCCATACTCTTTTTTTACGATGTGTCAGATGAAATGCAGAATAGATTATTGTTGTCATATATCGGTTGTTATGGCTTAGTCATCACTGTCCAAACTGACGAAATATCCAAATCTATTATGAGGACTTGTGGGTGATAGATTATATTCTACATTGTACACGCTATCACACAGATGGAACCTTGTTAGCACACCACAAATGTATTGCTAATAATGATGGCAAATATCCAAACGAGCCAAATTCTCCAAATCTACCAACTCAAACCTTCACAGCTAGAACACATCATGCATTGTTTATATCGTTAAATCATATATGTTCACTGCGTATTTAACTGGTATTGAATTAGTTACAATCGGACAGTTTGTTACGCAGAACTCGTTCTTTGTGAAAAATATTCGGTCGAAGGTCAACAGATAACTATCTAATAAATCCTCAAAATATGCATTTTTATTGCTTCCTTTCCCCTCTTTAACGGACTTACATGAAACTCACTCGGTAACACAGTGTTGATAGCAGACACAGAAAGAAAACTACAAACATTTGCAACCAATCCGTAATGATGGAAAACTGCAAGAGAAGAGAATGCGTGTTTGTTAGCAAACGGACACGATTTGCAAATCGGAGATACTAGAATAAAACAAGAAGGGAACATTTAATTTCTGGAAAATGTTCTAACAGAGGGCTGACGTGTCTCTTACATTTTCTTCACAATCGGATGTTGACCCACCCAACGAATCAAACAGACTGGGTATGTAAGTTTTCTTCGCATCAGCTCCACGCATATATCCTCTTCAACAAAAAGTAAATGAAAAATATATCATGACCAGTCATATATATATATATATATATATATATATATAAAGAGAGATAGAGAGAGAAAGAGAGAGAGAGCTATATAAAAATAATAATAATAATAATAATAGACTCTCCTGTTGGTTTCGATGTATAAGTATCTGAGAGCTTATTGACTCAGTTTTGAAATTTTGTGCGATTATTTTAAGTGTCATTTAAGACCCGCTAGTGCTTTACAAAGAGGCCACATATGGAGCAAGTGTGAGGATTGTGAGATGAGATTACTATTAGTTAAACTGACCTTTTAGATCTTGCTCTCGCTTCTTGAAGATTATTCAGACAAGCAGATTGAAAATTGCTGAGTTCACTAAAACACGTTGACCTCCATTATATCCGCTCCAAGTGTGTATGTGTATGTGTGTGTGTGTTTGTTTATACACACACACACACGAATTAAAATAAACCAGAAATAAATCGGCCATTAATGTCAACACCAGGACACTGAGAGAAAGAGAGAGAGACAGAGAGAGACAGAGAGAGAGATCAGTCATATTGTTCAAAATTTAATGTCAACACCGATATGCTGAGAAAGTTCTCCGACGACCATTTACCCACAGGGAATACATTTTGTTTGAGGTTTAGATTCAGGTTTGCCGTGGCTTTGAAGGTCTTTACTTCCATAACAGTACCATAAACAAGGATTTGTCTCTGCTGTTCCAATTTTCAGCCTCCGTTGCACGAAGGTACGTGTGAGACATTAATCCGAAGGGGAATCGATAAAGCCAAAGATGCATTCTAAAAGCTAAGCAGAGAATTAAGACATAAAAAACAATTTTTGGGAGAAAATGGAAGCAGAAATCAAATTTATACTTAACATCCGGTAGAGAGAGTTGAGGATACTAAGACACATGAGGATCGAAGGCATGGAAAATGTGATACTCACAGGACAGATTGAAGGAGAGAGAGAGAGAGATAGATCGCGAAACAACGCAAATCATATATTAGTGATATTGAATAAATAGATGGTGGAACAGATTATAGCAGAAATAACAGAAATACAAAATATATTAAGAGCTACAATGAATAGGAAGATTTGGAGAGCCATGATCGCCTACGTCCTCAGTGGACATGGCGCATAAAGCAGAAGAATATTCCACCTTGTTTTGCTCTTCGGCTTCTTATTGAGAGAACTAAAGTAAAAGAAAATAAATGGGAGCAGAAGGAAACGTCGTTTAAACGACTTAATGCGCTTATGTATTAACCGGATGGTGTGCGAAGAACAGGAAATCACAGATAATTTTCAGTTACAAAGGATTAGCTGAATAAAAATGTCACTATATCTTAGATGATTCGTCTCTTTCTCATGAGTTATTTTATCAAGGCAAATACAAGGATTTTATTTTGTAACAAGTATTTATACACAATTGCCAAAATATTAATTTTTGTAAAAAAACAAGAACTGTCATAAATATATATCAGATTCATCGATTTCATGTTCAATTTTTTTTCACTGCTCTTTGGAGTTTCATAGCTGAAAACACTTTCTCACGTGCGAAACATTTTGTGGATTAAGTTGAATCATTTACTAATTGATCTCTTTAGATCCAAATTGAAATGATGATTTCTTTTTCCTGTTGTGACCTCCTGATCCAGCTGTCCTCGCTGTTTTCCCTCTTTTTAAAGTTAATCACCATTCTCTTGATGGTTCTTGAATGGACTTTGAGGATGAAAGCCAGCGTATGAATATTGGTACCATTACTGAAAGCACCAATGATTTGTCTCTGACTATTTCTCAGTTGAAATGACAGTGGGTTTGACACAAAACGATTTTAACAAGTTCTTTTCTACCTGAAAAAAAAACAATAAACAAACTTAAAATGCTTTTCATGATTCTTAATACAAATTGTATCAAGATGGCTAACCGTCTTATCTGAAAAACTGCAAAATAGTTACAAAATTATGTTAGTGTTTTTTTTTTCTTTTAAATATTAACCAATTTATGGAATGGAAAATTATGCCGTAACAGAATATTAACAATTTTACTGTTACACCAGGTATGTAATATTTATATGTAAGATGGAAAATATGCATCATTTTAATTATACAGAACGCAGCATAAATTACGACCTTTTTTATTTATTAACTTATGTTGAACAAAAATAAATATTTTATGATAATTTATAATTTATCACATCAAAACCCATGATTTGTTATGAGTAAGATGTTAACATGCCATGTTCAATGAAACGCTGGACACTATCAGAAACACCTCTGCAAAGCAGTGGAAACACTTCTACATGAATAACCGATAAATGATCAGAAATCGCTTATGTTAATCCACGCATAGTTTTTGGTTTTCTTCTGTAAAAACGTTTTTTCAGTACACGCCACATGAAAAATTCTGGTGACGTTAGGTCTGGGGATTCTGATGGCCAATCAATTGCTCCACATTGTCATATCCACCTCGGCTTGAAATAAATGAACTTTAGCTTTGCAGCACCCTATATAGAATCGGGTATATACAATTTAGAAAAAATTATTATAAAAAGTATTGTGGCAAACTAGATTCAAAGTTCGGTGCTGTTGTGTAATAGGCACAGCGCCCAGAAATTATATTTTATTTTATTTTACTGTAGATTTATCACTCCAAATCAGATATATACAAAAAATATGATTCAGTTTTATGAAGTTAATTTTGGAGTTCATTTTATAAGTAAAATTTTTATAAATTGATCCCCCCTACAAAAGCCAAAACAAATATTTTCATAAGATGTCACTTACTGAAATGTATATAAAACAAGGAAGAACATTGTTGCAATTTATCATCTGCAGTTCTTTTCCCATATTACAATGGTTTACCCCGCAAGATTACAAATTTCTCCCAGAGAATTAAGTTTTTCTTATTTTAAGAAAACATCTCATATTACGCTTATTTAGCGGCGATTGTGTAGAGGGATCAACTTAGAGAGTAAAATTAAATAGCAAAATGAAACTCCAATAAAAATTCATGAGATTTAATGCAAATTAGATATTCGTGATCTGCATTTGATAATCTATTAATAAAATGGGAAAAGATATGATTACTTCTATTGTTGAATTCATCCAAATTTAAAAAAAGTTTGGACAAGACAGAGGCTACTTTCCATTCCTTAGATTCGTATATATTAAATATCTCTTTTCTGATGCTGTTTGTGTTTGTATATAAGAACCAGAAGTCGTTGTTAGATATTTCTCGTTCATTACTTTCAGAATGAACTAAATTTTCATTTCCTCAAAGAAATACGCTTCACACACTCACAAGTTCATATTTCAAAAGGTTTGAACTTCGCACACTTAAGTACAAGCAGTCGATAACATACGACCACATTGACGCTTCTTTACAGAGATCAGAGAAGCAGCAGGTCCCTATGAAGTAAACGTCTGTACGTTCTGACCTCTCCTTATAGCGGATATTAGCCGATGTTCTTGTCTGCCCACAGATACGATTACTGAATAGTGAACGATATGACGTCACTCTCATTCATTTTAGTACCCTTCTACTTAACCTTGCCCAAAGTGAAGTTAAGTGCACACTTAACTGCCTATGTCCACAGTGTTGAGTCGATAAAGCAAACGGAAATAAAACCGCTATTAATATGGATTTGAAATTAAACCGATATAAAATCTGATTATGTTAGAAGTTATCAACATGTATTTATCTGAGTGAGATGAGAAATATATTGAAGAAAATGCATCCGTATTCACAGTGAACAAGAGATAAGAAAGCGATGATGATAAGTATTCTGTAATTCCAGTGTGTCTGATTGCATGTCGTCACGTCTAACTGCGAATCACGTGGAGAGGGCATTATTTTGCTTAAGAGGAGTTAAAGATAATAAAGAATATTTATAAACAAAATATGGTGAACATCCTTGTCATTCCTCCTCTTATCTCTTCTGGATGTTTGGTTTAACGGATTTACACAACTTTCTCTCCTTTATAACTCTTAATATATTTTGTCTTTTTCATTTCCTCCGTAAAATTTATACTGCCAAACATTTACTCACGATCCTTTAAGTAGATTATGCGTTATAATTCGGCTGTTCGGTTGCCTTCAATCTATCCTGCGAGTATCAATTTTTCAAGCTCCTTCGTTATACAAGCTAGAAATTACAACTGACTTTTCCTGATATAAATTATAAGTGTCCTTTTGTTCCCCTATTGTCTAAAACTTGAATATATATATATATATATATATATATATATATATATATATATATATATATATATATATATATATATATATATATATCGCAGAATCTGTATTTTGGGCTAGCACAAATTTTTCAGTATGCTCGCTAAGTTTATTTCTGGTTAGCAAGCCTTAACTCTATTATAGCAATCCTCATAATGTTCATATATTACTTCCTACCTGTACAACAACAACAGCTAGTACCGCCTTACTTGAGTTAACAGTTATATATATATATATATGAAGAAAAATATATACGGACAAAAAAAAACAAAAATCCTTATATACAATTATGCTGTTTTAATGTTAATATGTCAACGCCATTAAAACAGCATAATTGTATATAAGGATTTTTGTTTGTTTTTTCCGTATATATTTTTCTTCATACTGTCGGAACTATATCCATATATTTGCTTATATATATATATATATATATATATATATATATATATATATATATATATATATATATATATATATTGAGTACGTTTTGGTAGCATGATTCATTAAGACGTGTCTCATTATATAATGTAGACACGTTTTGTCACTTATTCTTAAAAGGTACTTCTCAAATTTACGAACAAGATTCTTAGTGTCCTTCTTAAAGGAAAACAGAAAATTTCTATGTTGATGCATATTCATTTTATTTCGAGTACTTTCGACATTAGCACAATGTCATTATCAGAAGGATGTTTTTCAGAGACAAAATTGTTGTATTCATCATTCTTCTGAGAAAAAAATATGCTGTGTTCATCTGTTTTTATTTTTACCTGTGAAGTTTACAACGCCAAACCTATGTAATGTAGGATTTTTAACTTGTATACAACAAAGAGACACTTACAGAAACGTCAACGTAGGTAACTAAGTTATTGAAATGGTTAGCTTTTTTCTAAAAAAATACTATTCAAATCTATTATTTATAACCTAGAAATTTTAAAACTATTGTAAACATTTTAAAACATATGCGCAATAATCATAATTAATATTATTAATTGTTGGTTTCAAATTTAAATATATATAATTTCAAGAATTCATATATATATATATATATATATATATATATATATATATATATATATGTGTGTGTGTGTGTGTGTGTGTGTGAGTGTGTGTATATCTGTGTATGTATGTGTGTGTTCGTGTGTGTGTTCGTGTGTGTGTGTATTCTAGGCATTATTGCTCTAGCCTGATCTTTCAAAATATCAGGATATATAATATTTGAATACATAGTCGCACGAACCGTTATTTTTTATGATTGTTCACCTATTACATGTTCACTTAAGTAAGGTGGTGCTAAATGATGTTGTTTTAAAGATGTACAGGGAGGGAGTAACATATGAATATTATGAGGATTACTATGACAAAGACAAGGCTTGCTAACCATAAATAAATTTAGCAAGCATACTGAAGAATTGTTTTAGCCCCAAATGCAGATTCTGCGATAAATATCCAAAAACGATACAAAAACTAGTTTCAGCTTTGCACGGTATTGGTACTCATTGAATATAAAACCAGGTATGAAAGAGTGGGCTAATATCTGCTTTGGAAAATCTGCAAATTTTAGGGAAAGATATCTACAAGAAATAGTTATAAATAAATCGCAACCAGACGCGGTTAAAGGCATATATTCTAAAGGCATGTAACTATTCTATGGGACTTTAAAATATACACCAGCAGAACAATGAAAACTAATCCTCCAAATATCGGGATTATAGATCACAAAACAAAATGTACTTTCTTATTCACATGGCAGTGCATGCTTATTGTAATGTATCTTTGAAGATCTTCAAGAATATCTATCAAAATTCAAGGACCATGAAACCGAAATTACAAAAATGCTCAAGGGAAAAATCAATAATGCTATTCATAATGCCATGAGATCTCTAGTTGGGAAACGGAAAGTAATGTGTATTCTTTAGAAATCATAATAATAATAATAATAATAATAATAATAATAAGAAGAAGAAGAAGAAGAAGAAGAAGAAGAAGAAGAAAAATAAGAATAACAACAACAACAATAAAAACAACAACATAACATTACTGAATATATCTCTCTTGAATTTTTAGTTCTTTTGCCTAATCAAAATTTGCTGGCAAATGATAAGACTACAGAATTATTAAATCCAGTCTGGGTTTTAAAACAAACTATGCGAATAAACCTAAAAGACATACATCGAAAGATGGTTCTCCAATCATATATATATATATATATATATATATATATATATATATATATATATATATATATTCTTGATGGATACCTCAATAAATTGTTCCATAATGCTCAATGTCTTCAAAGTTTATTGGTTCTCATTTACCTGTAGAAAATATCAGTATTATATCCACTCTTGATGACACCTTAACTTCACTCAGGTCTACAGGTTTTATTTGAAAAAACTCAACATCATTCCTAGGTGGGGTATATATTAACTCTTTCCTTCTCGTATGGATTGTCCTTGCAGATCTAAGGATTTCATATTTGTGTGATTAATTGTCAGGCGTATTCCTGAAATATCAAGTTTAATTCAAAGGCATAATTTTTATTGTATCTGTCCATAATACCATATCAACATTGGCTGAGGGGCGGGAAAATCAATTCACAGTCCCCAATAGTTGCCATCATCAAACAATGATAATTTGCCAAATTATCTTCCGGGCTTATTACTTCTTTGACAAAATTTGCGTTTACTTTGTTATAGCAAAATAAGGTTTCAACATTTGCGTTTTGGATGTTGTATCGACACGCACAACATTCCAGAAAACGAGCGAATCCGTTGATGATCACCTTGAGGATAGCAAACCTTCCAACAACCACAGAAAAAAAGAAACTATCAAATTTCAAAAATCTACTTAGGTAGCTCTGGAAGTATATCATAGATTCTCCTTATTTCGAAACATTTTAACCTCTGGGACCATGTATTTAATGTCAGTCAAGCACACACATGAGCATACACAGAGTGTATCAAAAATACTTTTACGAATGTTGCGAGAGGATTACTCACACCAAAACAAGGACCACTCGACACCGTATGCGAGTATTACAAAGGGTCTTCTAGTCAATGTTCCGGCGGAGTACATTTTGAACATTAATTATGAGTTGCTGTATTGAGTTACAACGATATCCTTTTGGACATATGTTTAGATAGATATTTTGCCTTGTTTTGGTGTGAGTAACACTCCCCCCAAATTTTGTAAAAGAGTTTTAGATTGTATCTTAGATACTACATTTGACAACGTCTACAGTAATCTTTAAACTTTATAACTCAAATACGAAGGATTTGCGGAAATATGTTTATATTCCTTTTGACTTTTGAGTGATGCATAAATTGATAAACCTGGACGATATATTCTTCGAATTTAGCCATAATTTCCAAAGACGTAACTTTTTTAATTAAACAATCAGATGAGGTAATCATGACACTGGAGGCTTAACTTAAATTCTTGTGACAGGGTGAAACCTGCCAGCATACAAATAAAAAATAATGGCAATTTTTCTATTCTGAAAAAAATACTAACGAAGATGTTTAATGTTTTCCCTATAGATTTTCATAGAGGCCATGCAGAATAAAATTCTACTGGACATTTGGACATTTAATCAAATTCTTAAAAGTTTGTCCCGGATACAACTGTTTACCCATTAAAGATTATCCAGAATTACCGAAGGTTTATTTAGCCCATATCGATGAATATATATATATATATATATATATATATATATATATATATATATATATATATATATATATATATATATTTGTGTGAAAAGTGGGTGTGTATATATAAATATATATATATATATATATTATTTATATATTATATGTACGGCACTTTTTAGGAAGCACTCCATATCAGAGATAGACCAGACATCAATCCAAACAAATATATATATATATATATATATATATATATATATAGAGAGAGAGAGAGAGAGAGAGAGAGAGAGAGAGAGAGAGAGAGAGAGAGAGCGTGAGAGAGGTAAAAAACTTTGGTATATAATCCAAGTGAATCCTAATAATATAAAATATAAAAATAGATCCGCAAAAAGCGTTCAATACATTTATTATAAAAGCATATATAAATTACATAGAATAGAAATCCCAATTTACTTCATTTGAATAGATATTCCAAACAAGTTCTATATTGTTGGCATCGTCAACTTAGAAGGGTGAAGGAATAAAATAGGAATTTATTCTATGAAAATATATATATATATATATATATATATATATATATATATATATATATATATATATATATATGCGTGTTTCTACCTGGTGTCCTGGTGTAATGGCTTGTCTCGCTATATAAATTCCAACTGAGTATTGAGATGAATCCTCATTTTCTCTATATTTTCGCCTTTGTGCCACATCAAACCTATACTTAGAAAATCATTTTGAGCTCTTCGAATCTGTGTAATGGTTAGCAATCTTCTCTCGCTACATCAGTTAAAGTTGACTAGTGATTTTGAAGTTCAATTGATGCTCCATCCTTTCGGCCTTGTGCCACACGTCACAAAATGTTTTATGTAACCCCACTTGTTATATAACCGCAGGTTCAAATTTGGCGTGAGTTGTTTTCTTTCATAATACCGTCAAATATTTTCTGCCGTCATTATGCTTTCTTTATCTAGCCTCGTTCAGCCACCTTCATTGTGAATCATAACCTACATCAGTTCGGCCAGAAGCCACATCTTGCATCGTAATATATGATTGTGCTTTCTTGGTAGCATATTAGACAGTCCATATCCTTCCGGGTATAACGGATGTTTGGAGGTTTTTCACAAGTAGGTTTCGGCTGTCACGTAAATATTGATAGAATCGGATTTCGCTCGCCTTATGCTTTTCAAAACGTGATATCGGTTCACTTTTCAGCATTGAGACTGGACAGCATAATGCCAGATATAATGCGATAGGCATTCAAAACATGCATTTCTCTGAATTAGCGACAGCATATGTGAGCCATGAGTTTTTCTTTTCTTTTCTGTTCCGGGAAATTCTATCTACAGATAAAATGATGATTACAAGCAAAGAAAGATTGACCTGGGTTGTTTTGGCTTCATAAAGAGAAAAGAATGTTCGAGGAATTTAACACTCACAAGAAATTAAAAAGATAGGAAACGTGCAAAGAAACAGTATGTAATAAGTAAGAATTAAGGAATAGGATATAAATGTCAGAAGTAATATGGGAAAAAAAGCAAAAGGTATTAAGAGTAAGAAAAAATATGAATCTGTGGAGAGCCATGATCGTGAAAACCCTGAAGAGATATGACACTTAGAAGATGACTACTGTTATAATAACATGTGACTTGCAAGAAAAAGCTTTGGTTAAAAGAACTATAGAGAAAATAATATTTACAATCAAAAGCAGATATTTTCTGTGACGTACAGGTTGAGGCTGAAATCGCACAAAATAGTTATTTAATCTATCATGTTTAAATGACTAATTTGTTTTGATAGGTCCTATTGAGTGGCTACTCAGATCCCCAGTACCAACAGACTTCAATTTCTTTTTTCTTCTTTGCTGTCATTTGAAATCAGATGTTTATCAGGTGCGCCCAAAAAATATTGATGAACTTAAAGAAATAATTATACATAAATGCATTAAAATGACAGAGGAAATTCTCCGATATTTTAAGAATCATGCAGGCCTAGAATTGAAATGTGTATTGAAAAAGGAGGAGGGAATGTTGAACAGAACATATAACAATTGAATAAATAGTCAATGAATATTCCATGTGTAATGATACTTTTAATAAACTATATCTATGAAACACACACATATAAATATGGATTATTCAAAAAGAAAGTACAGATTTCGAAATGTTTCAAATTTTATGATTTTAAAGTTACACTTAATAAATTGCAGTACACAAAATGACTTTTCTCATGACGCGGCAGTTGTAAAGCTTGACATTAATTATGAGAATTAAAATTTAATAAAAAATCTGCAAAACGCATGCAAAATCGAATTTAGACAATACCGAAAAAATATTTTCATATCTTCGAACCTTTTTCTATCAAGTAATGCGTTAAATGTGCTTCTATATTATACCTTTTGTTTTTATTAATGTTTTGAGATTTCCTCTTTCTTTTTTTATAATATATATATATATATATATATATATATATATATATATATATATATATATATATATATATATATATTCTTAAGGTGTGCTATATTTATGGGATAAAGTGCTCAATATCAGAAACAGAGCGTGTATAAATATAAAAGTGAACATAGATGTCAAAACTTAGAGACGGCAATCTGTTTCATGCTAGATGCAATAGTATAGGCTACGATATATCGATATATATATATATATACCATGGACTTTTGTTATTGGGTCATTTGAAATTTGTTATTTATCAGAACCGCCCAGAGTAAAGTTCGCGACAATTTAATGAATCATGCAGTCACAGAATTGAAATACATTGTGAAAAAAGAGGAGGACATTTTGAACAGCACTTATAACAATTAAATAAATATCCCATATGCAATGGTAGTTTTAATAAATTATCTCAACGGTGCGCGACTTTGCCTCACCCTGAATAATAAGTTTAGACGACTTATAGAAATTCCCTCACCTAGGAGAGATTTACAGCAATAGAAACATGTGAAAAGAAGTAGTAAACCATTAGTGTATCATATTATCTTCTAATCATTTTCATGCTGTAATAAAATTCATGCGAATGACATATATATGTCTCCCAGTTTGAGCACTATTGAAAATGTATAAAAAATTTCTAATATGCCTGTGGTCGGGTAAGTGTAACGTAATGCGTCTGGATGGGCATGTAGTAGTGTGCTCAATTTAATTATTTATGAATTCACTTTGATCAAGATCAGTTCCTTAAAGAGCATTTAAACGCACAAATAATGGTCGTTTTTTTTTCGTTTTGATTTCGCTGGTGTGTTGTTAATTTTGAGGCTAAGGGTAGCTGTTTCCAAATTTTTTGTATCCCATATGCATATATATATATATATATATATATATAGGCATATGGGATATAAATATATATATATATATATATATATATATATATATATATATATATAGAGAGAGAGAGAGAGAGAGAGAGAGAGAGAGGAGAGGACATTTTTTACAAGTGTCACGCATTTATCCTCAGTCTAAATCTTTATAATTGTATATAAATTCTCCCACGCGAAAACGCTCTACCCTGGATCGAGGCGACAAGATTAGACAAATGATGGAGCTGACAGTACAAATCATCAAACAATTTGTCTGATAATGAGTTATGAGAGTCAAAAGTATTCAGATATTTGAAGATTTTTAATTTAAATATGTACCTCAAATATGATTTTCAGATATTCCACATTTACCGAAGTCGTTATATTCAAGAATTATGATATGTTATATGAGTCTTGGTGCAAAAGCTGAATAACTCTGAAGTTATTTTGCCTGCTTATTTCTCACTTATTTTATGCTGAAAATTTGCAGTCGAAGTTATGGTCAGGATTATTACAATCAATTTCTGATTCAATGAATATTGTGTTCTAAAATATCACTTTTGTGTTTATATATTCCTCTTTTTAAATTCCTAGAGGCTAGATCAATTATGTTTGGGAAGTGAGTAAGATCATCACTGGGAGCTCCATAATTTCGGCTACGCTTACTAAATCACTATGTAAATTCCTAGATTTTCACCAATATATTTCTCGACATATATTTTACAATTTGTTTTACTTTGCTTTTCTATTCATTTCAAGTGAAATAACTATAAGAGATTTTAAATAAATCTTTGAGAAATTATTTTCATTTAAAGTCGTGATTGAGTTGTTAGGTAGTAGTAAATGTCTTGTTTTACTTACTTACTGAATTTAATACGATTTCCTATTTGTATTATATATGAAATCTTTAAGATGTTTGAAGGAATGCACTTTATAATGAGAAAATGTGACATGTTCTGATATTCGGAATTGGACGCGTTTCTATTTCCACTTGTTTCATATATTAAATACTAATAAAATCGTATCTATTTCGTTTATTCGATACCTGTGACCTGGGAAATATATAATATCTTTGTACATTTAACTATACATTTACCTTTTTTCCATGTGCCTTTTCCATTCAAGATATAGGCTATAATAGCTCTCCACAATTTCCCTTCTTTGTAGGTAAAAAAATATGTTTTTATCTTTTCGCTATCTTTTTTAAGCTCTGTTCTGTTAACCCTTTATATAAAATTGTTTGGTAGGGAATAAGCAACATTACTCTGTCTCTCTTGCCTTCAATATTTTCTGTGAGTGCCAAATGTTCTTAGCCCCTTTTTTTTCATCATATAACCCAGAAAATTTTACTGACGCTTTGTAAAAATATCTTTTTTTCCATTTTCACAAAAACATTATCATTGCTCACATGCTTAGTCAATGGTATTCTCAGTATCCTTCTGTAGAACCACATTTCTATTGCCTCAAGTCCATACTTCATCCGTGAGATTATCCAGCATTCTCTACTATAAAAGAGGACCGATATTATTTAACAGTTCAGTACTCCTTGTTTCTTACAAGATTTTCCAATTTCTTAATACAGACTTTAGATTTTAGACGACATCTTTCGCAATCATAATGCGATTTCGAATCCCAGTGTCGCATTACCTTCTTCCATTAGCATACATACCAGATATTTAAATTGTCGTAATTGATTGATTTTCGTGTTTCCAATATATTAATTTTGGAATAGTGGAACTGAGTTCGAATTCAACACGAATACATTGCATTCAATTACGTCTAAATACCCTAGGGAAAGGTATGAATCCTCTACTTCACCTTCTATGGATAAAAAGCAGGAGAGACCAAGTTCTATATCCTTGAATGGCAACTGGTCTACCGGAAAGAAATGGCAACATACTGCGGGAAAATTCTGCCTCGTCAGTCATACATCGAGAGATACAGGATCGCTTAAGCGTGTATAACGCATGGGACATAACTCACTGAATATAGTAATTTGCATGTTGGGTACTTCCTTTTTCTGACAGAAACAGAGAGGAAATATATGAATCCAGAACTGCGGAGAAAGGTATGGAGAATTCGTGTGGAACACTGCAATATACTTTGGGTATTCTTGCGAAAAATTTGGATGCATTTGTATTTATGTTTGGCGCTCAAGATAATCAAAGGGATTGTTGGTCCCTCATGCATCAATATCGGGGAGAGAATCCTTTCATTCGTTCTCCAACTTTTGCTTTTTCTCTACACCTTTCTCTCATACTCACTCTCATTATATATATATATATATATATATATATATATATATATATATATATATATATATATATATATATATGCACAAATATACTTTTAAAAGTGTGCTATATTTATGGGATAAAGTGCTCAATATCAGAGATAGAGCGTATGTAAATATAAATATAAACATTGAAATAAATAGGCTGTTTCATGCTAGGCAGAATCGTCAGTCTGATATATATATATATATATATAGATAGATAGATACATAGAGAGAGAGAGAGAGAGAGAGAGATGGAGAGAGAGAGAGAGGTGGCACGGTGGAGTAATGAGTAATGGGCCGGATTGAGGAATGGGAGAGACATGTTCGAATTCCAGTCGAACCCATTATATTCACGTACGTGCTAATACCCTTGGGGAATGTATGAAATTTCCTCTTCCCCTCCCCGAATTAGGTGTAAATAAATAGCAGTTCTGTAGCCTTGGATGGCAACTTCTCTCTCTCTCTCTCTCTATATATATATATATATATATATATATATATATATTATATATAAAATAATGCGCACTTTCGGAATAATATATCTTTACTTTTGCGTTACTGCCTTCTGCTCACACGTGCTTATACCTGTTATTATTGTTGTCACGCGGCCAAAGTTGGATTTTTATCATGCTATTTTTGCTCCTGCTGCTTCAGTGTAAAGATGGCCGCTTCTTTCTCAATGTACAAGAAGAAGGAGCGAAGTAGTGGGAGAACGCTCGTACACCTTCCCCATAGACGCGAAGAATCATCAAGCTTGAGAGATGGTGACGGTTAATCATTGATGAAGTAGCATCTTCATTGCATATAAAAATTGCTGCTCTTTGTTCCTTCTTCCTGCACACTGCTAGCGGGTGGCCATGTTTACACTGTAACAAAAGCAACAAAAATGTCGCGATCATTCTTACCCTTCGGTCACGTGAGTACATTAGTACCAATGTTAAGCCCACACGATCAGAAGGTCGTGATAAACTTAAAATATATATGGCGGTGAGAGTGCGCATGATTCTTTTTTTACAAACATTGAGACGTTCTCCGTGTCCGAACTTGCAATTGGTAAGATTTATTTATTAAACTTGTGGTGATGGAATATCATTCATTTGATAATGAACGACACAGGCCCACATTTTCTTAATTACGCAGCTCGAAACTTTGTAAACTGAATCTAGCTGTTGCAGATTGACTGTGAAATTTCAAATAAAATAAATAATGAACGCATTTAAACTGAAGGAAGGTGGCAGAAAGTAATTTGACTGGCCATGTACGAGAAAACGAAACAAACAAAAAAACTACAAATTTAAATAAATAAATTAAGATAAAACACTTCTTCGGGAGATATTTATCTGCGTCCGCCAAAATTTCAATAACTTAAATGGAATGTAATACAAGACTATATTTTCTGATCAATATATATATTTTTTTTTCAATTTATTTCGTATTTATTTTCATTTCAATTTGATGTTAATATTGAACAGTTTCTTTTTTTACGTCTTGTTCATAATTTTGGCAATTTGTTTCATTCTTGGTGTGTCCGTTACATTTTTTTTCCGTTGTTTCTTTTTTCTTTTTTTCTTTGTGAATTTTCTTCTTTCTATTTCTTGTCTGCCTTCTTTTCCCCATACTTTCTACTTTTCTTTTTATTCTTCCTTATTTCCATTATATCGTTCTTCCTTTTCGTTCTTTACTTTTATCTTTTCTTATTTTTTTATCCCATTTACCTGTTTATATATATTCCATTTTTCGTAAAATGGAGACTAGTGTCTTGCAATTTATGCTTTTATTTGTTTGTATTATTTTTTTTATTTTATTTCGTTTATTTTATCAGGTTTTTGTTTAATTAAATTTACGATAGTTTAATTAATTATTTCTCCTATAAACCTGCGCTTTTTTACTTCCGTTCTCCTTCATTTTTATTTGAAGCAACAATAAAATAAAATAAACATTACTTATTAATCAACTTCACGTATTTTTTTCTGTCACTTCATCCACCACCTTTTATTTTATTCATTGTTTTTTTCATGAATTTTTCTTTACTCATATTTTTCATTATATTTTGTTTCATATTAGTTATTTATTATTTGCTTCTCATAGCCTACACTTGTTTTTTTTTTCGTTCTCTTTCTTCTTTCCGATAGGTTTCTTTTCATTTTTATTATTCGTTTTTTCCATTGCTACCTCAGATTAATATTTCTCTTTCTTCCACTTGTTCCGTGTTCTAATTCTTTCTTCTTTTTCCTCAATTGGTATCTTTACATAAAAATACGAACGGCCAATGAAAAATAATCGATTGTTTGCGCGCAGGAAATTCCTATTCGAACGTTGAATCGGAACAAAAATACGATATATTGAACATTAAGTTGAAAGCTAACTAAATCATCTGCATTTATCAACTGAGACTGTCTCGCAGTAAATCTAATTGATTTAAAGCCCATTTGCTTTCTATCTCGTCGACTCTTTCTTGAACGGCCTGTGCCTCCATCCAAATAATTTTCAATGTCTGCTAGGCTAAAATTAATACTGAATATAACATATAAAAAAAAACAAAATTGGATTTCCCATAACAACAGTAAAGAGAATAAAACTTCAAGATGAAAAGTCAGCACATACTGGAAAACGGTGCTTCTGCATAACACCGAGTAAATTTGAACGACTTTCCTGATTACACAAGAAAGATATAAAAATATATATATATGGAACCTGAATTGATCGCAGCAGTAATGTCCCTCATTGCTGGAAGACTTAAACACCTCTTAAATAATTTCTTACAAAATAAGTGAAAAGTCCCAAATCGAGGAATCAACGAAGATAGATGAAAAACTCCAACGAATATCGAGTCCATCAAAAAATAATAAAAAAAAATTATAAGGGTGCTGAATATTTGTCTTCCTTTCTTTTTAAAAAAGTAAAACAAAATGTAAGGTCAGTATTCTTGTCGGTAGGGAGAAAGCTGCTGTATTGTCGTATTACGTACTATCTATATATAGATGTCTCTATCAACCAAAATCCGTGTCAAATTTAAAATCAACTCAAGACTGAATCATTGTTAAAAGTGACTGAAAACTATAGCATAAGTACGCACTCTAGAAAAGCAAAGATATATTGCAATGATACGCAATACTTCTATCAAAACCTCTCTATATCGCGCATATTTTACTGTGATGAATGGATATTATATACAATTTTCATATTTGGTGGCGTATACTGTATATGGGTTTTTTTAGATTCGTACCCTATTATTTAAGTACTGCTATCTCTGCCAACAACAACAACAATAATAATAATAATAATAATAATAATAATAATAACCGCTTATATACAAACAACATAGAGAACTTTTTTTCTACCTGCAATTTGCGTAGCTGACGCAATCCTCCTTGAGAGCTAAACTTTGCGCTTTTTGCGATCCTACGTTTTCCACTGACATGAAGTGAACTTATTCTATTGAATCAAACCACTAAAAAACTTCGTTCACAGTGTTGTGACAAAGATTTCTCTGATCCGAATCAACCTTGCACATTTATAAATCTGCCACACTACGTCCATTTGAATATTGTTCCCATATCTGATCTGTACCTCCTACTTTATGTCTTGAGATTCTTGACAAATTTCAAAGAACCATCTTTACTGTAATCAATCCTGACCTTGCATCTCGACTTCAGTCGCTTTCTCAGTGATGGGACGTCGCTTCCCTCTCTCTCTTCTTATTTACTCATACTTTTGTGACAACTGTTCTGATTAGCTTGCCTCCTTTGACCTTCGACTGTTGAAATAGCTAGATTCAACCATTTGTTCTATTCTGGTCGGAAGGTGGGAGCAGCTGAAACCTTTTAACACATTATTGCAACACTTCTTCTGCTTTCCGACTATGAATATCAGTTTCGAATTATTGTTCCCTGCCACTCGGATTCTTCAAAAATGTAAATGCAACGCCAATCTTATGCCTTTCTGAATCATATTCCTTTATTGTCTTTTAGATTCATTTCTCCACACTAAAGTTTTCTATTTCTCTTTCACTACAAACAAACTCTTTTGCTCTACGGACATTATCAGGATAATTGAGGTGAAATTATTATTATTATAATTATTATTAATATGTGATAGTCCAGACATAGATATATTAGGCGCTATCAGATTGAATATTTATCTGGTAAAGCATATGATAATATTAATAAACATACCAGTCTTAAAAATGACATTGAAATAAATGGGTCCCTTAAAACTACTGGTATACGTATAATAATGGAAGACCTGACCACAAATCATATGGTAAAAACAAAGATATAAAACAAGGTATTAAGTAGCCTCTGTTTACAAGAGATGAAAGATTAGAAATATGGGAATTTCTTTCATTTACTCAGGAGACTATTATCAATGTCTCTCTAATATACTAATTGCCGAAAATATTCATACCATGTAGCAGCAAAATTTTTGTTAATAGAATTCTTATAATTACAAAAAAACGAAAAAATACAAATAGATTTAACGTATTGAATCGCTCAATAATTGATCTAAACAGAAATATATACTTATATTATTCGGACTGTTATCTCATCTTAATTGCAATATTCACAAACTTTCGGCCGTTGTACGCTACAGGCTTCTTCAGATGATTAGAATTTCGAACCGAACCATTTATTTCGCCCACCGGTGTAGATTATTTTAGTTCCAACTCCCATGCCTGTTCCGAATATCTCAGTTATTTCCCTTTAATTCATCTCTCCAAGTTTCGTTTCACCACTGTTTTGGCCTGGAAATCAACACACGACACTTTGGGTCTAATCATTGAATCTAACCAACGTTTTTGTCCACTGGGCCATGTGTCCTTTTAGGCGAAATGAGGTCTGTTCGAAATTCGAATCACCTGAAAGAGGCCGGAGCGTACAACGGGCGATACGTTATGAATATGGCAATGAAAATGAGGGTAATGGTCCGAATAATGTAAATAATGTAAGTAACCATAATACTTCATCTCAGAGATATAGACAGATAAAACAGATTATGATAATAATAATAATAATAATAATAATAATAATAATAATAATAATAATAATATTAACAACTGCAACAACAAAACAAATTCAAAGTGGAGTTTAAAACACATTCTAAGTGGAGTTTAAAACAATTTCAAAATGGAGTTTCAAATGGGCGTAGAAATGCAAGTACAAGACAATAAACCGACTGAAACTGCAAAATACTTTAAAAAGACAGCAAAGACAAATGCAACCGACCAGAGACCGAAGCGATGGCAAGATAAACCGCTTCATGGCCAATACTCTGCCCGTACCAAAGAAGCTGACGTAGACAAAACCAGTACCCATCAGTGGCTACGTAGTGCAGGGTTGAAAGTGGAAAGTGAAGGTTTTATCCTTGCTGCGCAGGACCAATGCTTGCTAACTAGGAATTATCAAGCACATATACTAAAATATTGTGTTAGCCCAAAATGCAGATTCTGTAATAAATATCCAGAAACAATTGATCATCTTGTATCAGGTTGCACGATATTGGCACCCACTTAATATAAAACCCGGCATGACAGAGTGGGCCAATATCTACACTGGAAAATATGCAACTTCTACGGGAAGGAAACTGAAAGAAAATGGTATGAATACCACCCAGACCCGGTTACGGAGATAGGACCTGTTACAATTCTATGGGACTACGCAATACACACTGACAGAACAATCAAAGCCAACCGCCCAGATATTGTTATTAAAGAACACAAACAAAAAAGGTGCCTCCTTATTGATATGACAGTCTCTGCAGACTGCAATGTACCTTTGAAGATATTAAAAAGCTGTCAAAATACAAGGACATTGAAATAGAAATCTCGAAAATGTGGCATATGAGAACATCAACAATCCCTGTTGTAGTTGGAGCCCTAGGACTGGTTGGAAAAGATTCCAATAGACTAAATGAAAGGATTTTTGGAAGTCCATGCCTCAAAGAGATACAAAAAATTTTTCTGACAAGTACAGCCCACAACTTACGAAGGGCTTTATCTATGTATTTTTTTTTTTGTCTGTGGAAAGTGTCATGATGCCATTTCTAATCGTAGGTCCCTGGGCTGGACCCGGAAAGAAATGTGGAAACGCCAGAAATCAAAGAAAATAATAATAATAATAATAATAATAATCAATCCTTATTGAAATGACAGTCCGTAAAGATTTTAATATACTGTGAAATAATAATAGTAGTAGTAGTAGTAGTAGTAGTAGAAGAAGAAGAAGAAGAAGAAGAAGAAAGAAGAAGAAGAAGAAGAAGAAGAAGAAGAAAATAATAAAATTTATACAGATAATCTCATTATGAAAGATATTTTCCGGGTGAACAAAAAAATCAAGTAATAATTAAATATTTACATATAAAAACTGACCACACAATCCAAACAAGAAAACTGGATTTAATAATCAATAACGAAGAAAAGGAGATCCAGGCTGCTTGATTGACGTTGCGCTGTCCGAAGAAAAAAGAAGATACGTACGTTGCGAACTTAGGCAAAAATGTTAAGAGAAATTAAAACGAAATCAATAAGAATAGCCACCACGCAAACTCTGAAAATATCTGAAATCATTCGGATTATTGTGAAGTACTTTAAAACCAATTCTCCATTTCACTTCAGTGAAAGTCATTGGCGACATATCCTAAGAGATGTGTTATGTTCACATCAGACAAAAAAAAAAAAAAAAAAAAGAAGTTTTTCAACTGCTTCTGGGTGTAGTTTCCGGAGAGCGTGCCGAAATATTTTCCCAGTGATAATAATAATTCCATCATCCGCAGAAACTTATAACGTTCTAGATTATTTAAAATTTGCTTTTATCAGTCAGATCAGTACTAGATATAATAGCTCTAAATTGTCCCATCCCAACAGATAGAAAATAAATACTGATTTTTAAAAAATGCAGACGACAGCATTACTAAGATCACGAATATTTTTTTTTGTGCTACTAAATACAAAATAAAATAGTACTGGAAAGCAACTCACAGCAGAGAGATAAATTTCAAATAGTAATGAAGAAGTTGGTGTTAGACAGGCGTTCAAGAGTCGGTGAAAGGAAGTGCAGATTTTGAGGATATAGAGGATAGATAACGATTGACACTTGACTAGAAGCATCCAGGTTTGAAATGCTAAGGAACGAAACAAATCCAGAGTATTTTATATGACTTCGTGGAATAACGTTTGACTCTCTGCACTGTAAATAGTGATATAATAACAAAAGAAAATAATAGTGTTTTATCGCGATTTACAGTTAGTTGATATATCGTTTAAATAAACATATACTTCTAGAATATAAGCACAGATGAACGGATTATTCAAAAGGAATGAAGGGGAGAATGCCAGATGGAGTTTATTTTTTCTCTTTTTTTAAAATTCCATCTCAAAAAGTGCATATCAAAATGGATTTCTCCCGCAAAATATCCTATAGTGGAAAAACAAATATCTTGTACAGATTAGCATTTAAAAAAAAAAAGAATAAATAAGAAAACCAGTAATAATAGATTGAACATCCGCTTCAATATCTTAACTTTTGGTTCCACAACTGTCAGTTGCAGGAAAGGAAAATACCGTCTTAGAACTAACAGAACTAGTGTATCTACCGAAGTGAAAAGGAACTGTCGCATTAACATATTCTTGTGTTCAAAGTAATTCAGTTAACATGTATGCCAACGTATATATCATTGGCAGCTGCGTTGGTAGTATCGTTTAAAAAACATAAATTTTAAATTTATATTCTATAAAAGTTCTCTTGTTAATTCGTGTAAAGTATTATAATTTTATCTTTGAATAACATTCTTTGATCAATTTTAATATTGTTAGATTTCTTTTACTGAAACCATTACCAAATATCGCAGTTCGCCCGACTAAAAATCAATCCCCTATTTTTTCTTCTTTTTTTGTTGTTGTTGTTGTTCTTCTTCTTCTTCTTCTTCTTCTTCTTCTTCTTCTTATTATTATTATTATTATTATTATTATTATTATTATTATTAGTAGTAGTAGTAGTAGTAGTATTTGAATTACTGTGATGTAGAGTTATTGTTTACATTAATTAAATGCACCCTATTGTCTTCACCTTTTAAGTTGCTACCAAAATAAAAAAAGAAGACAATAGTTAGCATATAAATAATGTAAATTTTAATATTATGATAAAACATTTCTTTTTTACCCCTATATGTTTTAAATTCGCGTACCGAGTCATAGCCAATGACATGGGGCAGACGAAGTAAGTAATTTGCTGTTTCCACTTAATTAAATAAAAGAGAGCTATTAACAACAACAAAAACTAATTGAACAAACTCTTTGCAGGACGTGTTTGTTAGAACTATTTTTTTGGATTTCCTGAAGTGATGGCGCATCAGGGATGTTGTTGATTCGTTCTTGAATTATTTTCTTTACCAGGAACCAGCTCCAACCACATTAGGAGCAGTTTTAGTCTTTAAGTGCCAAGTGTTTTTTTTTTTTGTATTTGCATCTCCATGTGGTTTGTTTTCGATTAGTTTACAAAAAAACTTGGTAGATATGTTTTTTGTCACTTGTTTCGCAGATCATTGTGCAAACAATTTCTTTTCTATTATTTATAACAATGTCTGAAAGATTTGCTTCTATTATTTCTTCTGTGTTAATAGAAAAATCCTAGACGATGGTATCATCTACTCTCTTAACTGTAGACCGAACTGTATTTCCTTCGTGGTTTCAGCTGTTTGACTCCGCAGAAATGACTGATATTGCAATGCAGATTTTGCCATAACCAGTCATGAGGACATTTGAACAATCTGGGTGTGGGTTTTATGTCTTTTGAGACAATGAGTGTAATATTTTCTACATTTTGCGTCAGTTATTTTATGTAAGATAGTATTATTATTAATATTATTATTATTAGAAGCAGTAGTAGTAATAATATTAAACGAACTGATTGATGAAACACTTTCAATATTTTTCAACACATAACAATTTGACCCCTTAGTTTCTGAACAATTTTAATCATTTTGTTTGAGCTCCCGAGTCAAAATTAGCGAATAATTGATATGTAATGGATAGCGCCTCGGATTGAAGAATCGGACATCCGAGTTCGAATTCCAGTGGAATCCATTATGTTCTCTTACGTGCTAATACCATTGGGAAAGTTATGAATCCTCTTCTCCCTTCAGTTATGGGTAAATTGCAGGACAGCCTGGGTTTTATAGTCCTGGATGTCAACAGGTCTACCGCAGAAAGAAATGGCAAACTACTGCGGGGAAAAAATATGCCTCGTCAATCATATATCAAGAGATACATGATCGAATAAGCTTGTATCACACATGGTACATAAACGACTGAATGTTTTACGATAGATATAAAAATATTTACAATTGTTTACCTAGAGTTCAACCGGTGGCTGGGCATTATGTTATTTTTCTCTACCGCCGCTAAAGCTGTGGCTAGAGCTGAAAGGGTTAAGAAAAGAGCAAGATTTAAGAAAAGAAAAAGAAAAGTAAAACACAGTTTCACAATGTTAAAATACTTCGTCAATACGTCTCTCTTCGAGTTATATTTAAGAAAAATAATTAAACTATAAAAAATATATAAATCTAGAAATATGAGTCTTTTTACAAACGTTGCCTGTCGTGTAATGAAAGAAAAAACTGTTGTACTGCTAATTAACGCATGAAAATGAATGAAACGCTTGAAGTCATGCAATTGAAACATATTACGCTCGTCTGTACGAATGTTTTTCGAAAGTTAACATGCAATTTAACTTTTTCGTAAAAATAAATTTGATTAACAAAAAAGGAAATTATTTATGACTCAAACTAACAGACATATATTTCCTCTATTTATTTTTTTCAACCCCAAAGTGGAAATTCCACTATTACGCAGAATGTGTTGCACGTTTCTATATATAACCAATTAATGCCCACTGTCGAAAAAATAGGGATAGCAGGTATTAATAGATTAACGAGGCTGATTTTATTGATGTAAGTCTTCTTCTCGAGAACCTACACAAAATCCATAGACGGATAAGCAATGTGATAGGTCCTGATCTAGCATCTCGTCTACAGTCACTTTCTTACAGACGTTATGTGTCTTCCATCTGTTTTTTTTCTACAAATATTTTCATATCAAATGCTTCGACGAGCTATTTTCACTACATGAACTTAAGCGTGCTACTAGGTTGGCATCTCGGGCCCACCCTTTCACTATCGAAACAGTTAATTGTAGCCGCCCCACCTACTCCAACAGCTTCTTATTTCCACTTCCCGACAGGGGAATTGTCTTTCTTACATGCTTTCCTGTTAGCTATATACTTCAAACATTCAAATGTAATGTCACTATATATATTTCGCATGCTTTGATTCTGATACCCGTCTTTCTCTATATCCTTTCGTTAGACATTCTTCTTTACTCTTATTCTCACTGTCTGTAACAGCTTGCATGCTAGTGGCACTCCTTCCTTCCCTGTAGTGAAATGCATCAAAAAAAGGAGATCCTCCGCTATAGTCCGTGAAATGAGGAGCTAAACACGATAAGTGAATCATTTTTCGTACTGAAATTCAGACATAATAAGTCAAATAGTGCATAAATATCAAGAAGTAGATTGAATGGAACGAGCAAAATGTTGATGATATTAACAATCAAGTTGCAAAACCAAAATCAGCGAAACGCATGGGTAATGTAGTAATAAATTTCTTATCTTCTTTTTATACAGAGATATTTTTCTCCTTTTACCTCGAGTTCCGAAGTTATACCCTGAGGTACGAAACAACTTCAAAGCTTACTGGCGCATGTACCGCTTAAAGGTAATCGAAGAAAGACAAAGGAACGCTTTTTCTTGTGTCGGAGCACCCTGCCTCACTTCAAGCCACATCAAATGCATTAGATATTACTGTTAACATTTTCGAGTTTCGTGAAGCTAAATTCATATCCTAAGACCCAAGATAATACATAGCCAGTGTTCATGAAACCAAAATCATAATTTAAAGTGTTATATGTCATATAATTATGGGAATATAAAAGTATATTCATATCTAATTTCCTTGTACGTGTTTGAGGCTGAGAGGATTTACCAGTTTGATAAAATATTAATATGTACGAGAAATTTAAAAAATAGGAGTAAAATAGTTACACGAACTTTTTTTTATAGAGTTAACTGTGTCTGAATAAAATAAAAATAAAAAAGGCACTTCATTTTCTTTGGAAATATTTTGAAACTGACTGATGAATGCAATCACCACCAGAGGATACATTTCCTAAATTCCCAGCTCTATTTTACGAGGAAATAATCATTTAATCTACTAGGGGAATATTTAAAAAAAAATATTGTTGCCTTTTCATTAAATTTTCACTTTTTCTAAGTAAAAGTTACTTATGACACTCTTTGTTTCATCGTTTATTTTCATGTCATAACTAATTGAAATACATCCGGTAGTTTCTGAATGTCTATCAGAATAAAAAGATTTAAAAAAAAAACGACTTTTTTTATAATCAATAAAAATAAAGATTGCAAGATATATTCAAATAAGTTGCACTTTCAATCATGCATGCACACAGACACATACAAACTTTCAATGTATATGTCTATATATTGAAAAATGTATATGAAAAAATTTAGTTTTAATTTCTGCTATATTTAGTACACAATATAAGGGATAGAGCGTAAGTATAAACATTGACATTGATGTCAACATCCAGAGGCAACAAAATATCTAAGCATGAAACAGATTGTCGACACGGGGTGTTGACTTCAATATCCACGTGAGATATATATATATATATATATATATATATATATATATATATATATATATATATATATATATATATACAGAGAGAGAGAGAGAGAGAGAGAGAGAGAGATCAATATGTGTAAGTGTGTGTTTTCGCGTGCGCGTGTGAGTGTGTAAATAGTCGAAAAATATTTAATGCCGGGGATATATCGGTGGTAATTGCAATATGGATTAGAGCCACATCACATTGACACTGAATTTCCCGTACGTTCAACGAAGTTAAACGCAGTAGAACCTGGTCGGTACATAGTTGGGTGACCACTTCGGAATACCACGTTATGCAATCTTGGGTGTTCGGATGGTTCAATGAATAAAGGCTTGGATATTTTAATCAAATCCATTGGGCTCTATTCACTTACGCGCAAATACACTTGGGAAAGATATGAATCCACCTCTTCTCCCCCATCAATAGGTTAATGAGTAATATTTGCATACCTAAAACATTATTAGCTACAAAAACAAAAAAAAGGAAATTCCGTGCAAAAGAGTTAGATTTCGACATTATGTTTAGTATGCATTTAATCAAAACATCCAACATAGTTTCAGATTTATAATTTCATCAACATCATCATCACCATCATCATCAACATCAACAACAAAAATATCATCATCATCATTCTCGTAACTTTTGTAATTGTTCCGAATACAGAATCCACAACCATCTGTCAACGAGAGTCATAAGGAATTCTGGGATAGTCGTACGCGTCCACTGCTGGACATTGTCCAACCAGTTTTTGCTTTGGCGTCCTCTTCTAAGTCCACCTTCAACGGTGCTTTGCATTATGGTCTTACACAGGCTGTTGTGCCTTGTAACGTTTTCAAACCACACCATTTTTCTCCGTTTGAAGGTGGCGAGAAGAGGTTCCTGGTGGCCCACCGAATTTTCGTTCCTTTTCCGCAGAAACCCAATGTTTTTTTTATGTTCTCAATAGAAGATGTCAAGGAACTTTTGACATGCATTCGTTCACAAATACTTGAATCCTTCTCTCTGTTTCTGCTAACAATGTCCACGTTTTACATCCATATAGAAGAATAGAGACCACCAGCGAGGTGTACTTCGTTTTATACTTCCACGGGGGTTATAAATGTTCTGTTTTCTGTTTAAGCCATAAAACTGACCCAGCATTCAATGTTTATTTCTAATGTCCACACTGTTTATACATAACTGTGTGTATGTGTGTGTGTCCGCGCGCGTGCTTTTTCAATATTTCAATTCCTTAATGTCTTGCGGCACTTATCAAGGAAGGATCGCAGTTAAAGTTATAATCTGTCAGAAAGCCAAGGTAAAAATTTGTCAACAGAGAGAACATATATATGTGCTTTGTATTTGTTATCAGCCGCGTACATGCATTGATAAATATTGTGATTTCGACATTTGATGAAAAGGAAATAGATTACAAGTATTTAAGTGTATAGCAGTGGAGTGGGTCCGTTGTTATTTCTGAACCATTTTTTGTATTTATATAAAGAGTTTCTGCAGAATGAACACTTGTAAAAATAACAAGGAGAGAACTGCACAAATCTCCAAGGAGAAAGATGACGCAGCGAAGGAAAAATATTTCAATCTCCAACAATGTGTAGTATGACAATCGTTTTAGAGGAATTAATTCACGTCGATGCCGAGTGTGCAAAAGTTGTTATCACCATGAAATTAAGCTGTAAAAATATCTAATATGTGATAAACCATGGTTATACTATTAAAAAAAAAAAACGCAGAGCAACTCTATCTAAATGATGCACTATCAGATCAAACAATTTTTTCTCTGATGCAAGGAAAAGTGAAACCCTTTGGTATGATTCGTTAAAGTAGCGATGATTTTCTTGCTCAAAAATTCAATAATACAAACGTCTTCGCTTAAACCTATTGCGAAACACTGTCTTAAATTCCCGTCGAAAAAAATCCTAGGATGCGATGGATAAACTGTCGTCTTAATTACGCAAAAATGAAAATAGCACTGATATCTCATTTTAACAGATATATTTACCAAAATTACGCAGAATTATCTTGAAATACTAAAGAGTAGATTTATTCAATAAAATCCCATTGTCTTCAACCATGACCCCCAGAAGACTTCAGAATCTCCGACATCTCTTCGGTATTGTCTCCATGTTTAAGGTAGTGAATGCTAACATAATCCTTGTCTTCAGTTCATCTTTGATCTTACAATGAGTTTTGTTGGTGTCTCCCACAATTGTGCCTCACGCATAATAAACAAGAGGGTTAGCAAGGAGTGATGTGGTCGCAGATATTGTCAGTCAAACATGACGGGGTATTCTTGTTTGTATGGCATTGTGTCGTTAGTTATGGTTTCTTTTAGCCTCCCCCTCTTGATCCAGAGCATCACTACCGCCTCAATACAGTTGATGCAGGCCTGGAAACTCTCACCAATAAATTCGGGAATACTTTTCTTATCAGAGAGAGATTATTCTAGCCGCCGTACCTTCGTAATCACAAGTAAACTCCTCCAACTCTTTCCGAATATTCAGCACTATCCTTAAATTGACACACAAATATTCAGAAATGTTCCTTTTGGAGATTCCAGTGCGAATGCCAAGCAGTACACTATGTTGTTTTTTTTTCCAAATTTCTGGTTCAATTTATTCCGTCATGGAACTCATTTTCTCACAGACGGTGCTCAAATGGCCCTGTTATGCTGTACATTCGCTAATCGAAATCAATCAACAGCATGCTCGAAATACGAAATGCAGACTGTTTAGTCATCGCATTTAATTAAATCATACACTAATCATCAATTATAAATATATAGAAATAAATTGAACCTATTATTGCAAATTCATATAAATTTGAGGAATATTTCATACTTAAGTCTCATGCGTGATTCGTTTGAGTTTGGGCGTTTTTCAGATTATGATTGGCTCCACAGAGGGATTCCTGCAGTAGGATAAATTTACTGTCTACGGTAGAATGGTCCCCCAATAAGGATATAGGGCTCTGTATGCCAATCCCATTTAACTCCTAGCTTGGATGAAGACATGGAATGATACCTTTCCCAAGGTTATTTGCGCATAATCTTATGTAATGAACTTGACGGGAATTCGAACTGTGCTATCCAATTTCTCATTCAGGACCGTAATCCAATAAACCTAATCCCATCCTAACTTACAGTGCCTTGTATCCCCAAACTGTTGCCTATCTTTGTTGCTTAGTGTCGTTGATCCGTCGAGAATTGGTGTTTCATCGGGAAATAGTCATAAGCTACGAGAAATATTACTTATATATAACATATTCTCATTACAGATGCCTAGAGTGAATCCGTGTTACTATTAGCTATTGTTTTATGCACATTAGGTGTAATCACTGTCTTTCTGTTTTAGGAGAATTTCACTTCCATATATTCGCATGATTAATGGCGACGCTCTGCCGCCAGCACCCATCACTTTGCTACATTAACCTTATGCTTGTTTACTACATTATGTCTTTCATATTTTTAGCAATTCCCTGTAGTTTAGTGGCAGTAGAGTTATGTACACTCAGCTGTAAATTAGTTATATTTGCTTTTCCAAGAGGATACGTTGTCTTAAAGAATCGGAAAATTCTACCGAAGACAAATGTCTGTTCTGCAAAAAGAAAAGTAAAGTCATTTAAGTTTTTGCCACACAACAGCCAATCATCTTGAATCCCCAGCCTATGTTTAATCTAAAACAATACTGTCATAGAAAAATTATTTCAGTCAGTTACCTTAAAATATATGGTTAAACTGCTGAAAAATAACTAACATCAGTAGTATATATATATATATATATATATATATATATATATATATATATATATATATATATATATATATATATAAGTTTGTCTATAAAAGTTGTAGGCAACAGCTATGCTCAAACCTGTAATGAAGCAATATGTTTTATGTATATATTTCATTTAACAGTCGGTAGCATGGGTTATCTTAAACATCTATGGAGCTTGTTTGTCTCTGTTTTTGAAAATGAAAATAAAAAAAAATTCTCTGGAAAAAAATGTAACTATGTTGTATCTATTATAAGAGTAAAAATACGGGTAATATTTGATATATTAACAGGTGTATTATGAATTTATTCATATACCAATGTCGCAATAAACTTTACGTTCCCAAAAATTAAAACAAGAAATATGTACTGTGAACATTATTCAGATATGATTAATTCCATATCATATTGGCATAGTGTGTATGCACTTATTATTTGTGTTCTGTTCTCTGTGCATGTTATTTACAATTGTCTTATACAAGCATTAAAACATCTCTGTGGGTTTTATACAGTCTTGCCAATCCATTTGTTAAATTACCTCGTGTACGTATTTCGGCTCTGAATTCATATGTAAATATAGACATGACTCAGTTGAATTTTTTTAAATGACCTCGAGAGTCTTCCTCATGTAATTTGCTGGAGTCTTCCGGTTAGTATGAATGGCATTTTTTTATTTAAATTATTAATATATATATTAATATATATGTATAATATGATGGCGTTTTCATTTCGGAATAATAAAGAAAACGTATTTTTTGGCGTATCTTGAGTTGTTAATATTTTTTTAAGATATTAATATCAGTTAAATTTCAATGTAACCCACTCCAATTAGATTTCTGTGGTATGTTCTATTCGCTTTTACACAGCATTTTCCTTCAGAAAGAGTTATGGGTGCTGATATACTGTGAGGTCTACCTCAAGTTGTTTTCCATCCAGGTATAGCGCGGAGCTCTACCGTGCTATTAGTCAAATGCGAGGTATTTGTAGTCAGGTGTTTCAGTCACATCTTGATCATTTTTGATGGAAAATGAGAAAAAAAAATTCAATGATCTATTCCTGTCATTCCTAGAAGATATACGAAGTGATTATTGCGAGAATAAATGTTTGTATTGTATTTGATAGCAAGTCTATTGTTATCTCTCTGTCTTTGATATACATATATATATATATATATATATATATATATATATATATATATATATATATAATTTTGTAAATATATATATAACTAGTATATAGATATATCAATGATAATATAAAGGTTTACATAAATATGTATATATAATGGACTCTCCCGTCCATTTCGACGTATGAGCTTCCGACAACATAATTGATTCAGTTATGAAATTTTGTGCGCTAATCGTAAGGGGCATTTAAGACCCGCTAGTGATTTACAAAGGAGGCCACATATGGAGCAATTGTGAGGATTCTGAGATGAGATCACTGTTAGATTGTTTGACGTTTTAGATCTGGCTCTCGCTTCTTGAAGATGACTCAGACAAGCAGATTGAAAACTGCCGAGTCCACTAAAACACGTTGATCTCCATTCTACCCGCTCCAAATCTAAGCGTTCAAGGATGTTATGTGGTATTTTGACAGCTGACCAGCGGCTTTTCAGCTTCTTTTGTATCTTAGCCATGGGCGTTCTACATTCATGTAGACCTGATCGAACTGGCTGTACCTTAGGTTCTTGGGTATCCTGTCATCAGACATTCTCAAGATATTACAAGTATATACATAAAATATTATATTCAAGCTGGATGCTGTGGTAGAACTCACGCTATAGACGAATCGGGAGGAAGACCCTCAAGTTATAGTAGCACCAATTACTGTTTTTTTTTTTTTATAATTTGTCCTGAAGACACCGACTTTGCCTTCAGAGGGGAAATGAGTTGTTATTAAACAAATACAATTTTCAACTTCAGTCTCATTATTTTGCTCGTATAATCTTCTAGATACAAGTAACACGCATATATCAGTTTGCATTAATTCTGTTGTTTTTTTTTTTACATATTTAAAATAAATATTGTGCTTTCCTCTTTTTGATCTTTATATGTTTCTATTAATAAACCTACATAAACAACCACGTCTGTATTTATAGAATGATTATTATTATTTTAAATCGGTATCACGCCATGCAAGCCAGTAAAGCCACTAAGATACAAGCTGTTACAGAGTGTGGAAGAATTAAGAACAGAACGTTGTTAATGAGAGGGAAGTGGAGATCATTGTACTAATCATTTTGTTACTGCTATCACAATATTTCTGCCATTGTTTCATTTGGCCTTCATTAGCTTTAGATGAATACGAAATTAATAGCACTACATCGTACCTGGTGACATATTGTGAGCTCACTCCTAGGATAGGCGGTAAACATTTCGACTCACTAGAAATAGGGCGAGCAATAATATATAGCATTACTAAAAATAAGATATAGATGAAATATCCCGAGACATGATCATTGGAATGAGAAAAAAATGTTAAGTTTGTAATTCCCTGAAGGCTGCCCGGATGGACATACACCTGATGATGGACGGAGGGCACAACGGTCATAAATATGGTGATAGCAACAACAAAGATTGAGACGATAGTGTGCATATAAACAATATATACTTGTAGACGTATTAAAAACTATTATTATTTATTGTGTAAGTAGTTGTGGGCGTCACGGACGAGAAGCTTCGTTAATGAAATTTTCAGGTATTATGGCACAGTGAAAGGTTCCAGACACACCAAAAATCCTGATCAAAAGACCAATATTCACTTTATTTTTGCTTCGAAATTGTTCGTTGTTGAGCCTAGAACTTCTTGGCAACGCATCATATAATGCAAAACCAGCTCACTTCCAAAAGGCAAATAGTCATATAATCAAATGAATATGAGACTTCACAGTATCTTTTAATGTATATCTCCTCTGAGGTGCATACCTGAAAAGGTACTTTCAAACCGAGATTGAAAAATGGGAAACGCAGCTGCTAAAGTGAATAAGAACAGGTATTATCACCAAGAGAACAAAAAAAAAAAAAAGGTTCTCCTATTGGCTGAGCAGAAAGACGCTGATTAATCCAGAATGAAATGACTAGATTGTTCGCTGAAAATCTTGTCGATACTTCGCAAAAAAAGATCTTAAGAATTGTCTAAGAAGAATATTTTTGTCTCTAATTAATAATTCGGGCATTTTGTCTATTTCGGTGGCAATATGGAGCTGTCTGCATCCTTAGTCGATTGAGCTTATTTTTCCAAAATCTACAGATTTACCAGTAATGTTACCATTTGCATGTTTCTGTACTCATTCAAGAATGGAAAAGGATATATCAGCTTTATTGACGGCATTACACCGGCTAATTAGTGAAAACAACAGTTTCTATCTATTTACCAAAACTTTAATTTTTTGTAATTTCGCAAAGGAAGATGAGCAACCATCAGAAAATCATAATTAAGAAATGCGGACCGAGAATTTACCCATGGCTTATCTCAAAACGTATATTTAAAACTATTAAAATCAATCTATAGAAACAATTAGTTGGCCGAGTGTATTGATTTAAAAAGTAACTGATTTGAAACTTCAGAATTTGGGGGATATACACAAGGTAAAAGAAATATTAAAATATATTTGATTCTTTATCAAGATTTGCATTTATTAAATCAAGTTATATACAACCAACAATTACTCAGGTTAGTCAAACAATCGACACTTACAATATAGTCCGCAAAAGCATTGTCACTATAATAAAATATTTTGAAAAAAAATACATAACTTATATTCTCAGGATATGAGGAGCAGAAGGTTTTAAAAATATTGCGAGAATTATTTCCCGAGAGTTTACGCAGCGAGTTACAGGGAGACAAATTGAGAAAATATACAGAATATTGACTGAGAAAAGGGCAAAAGATGAACAGGATTCAAAAAGGGAGAAAATGGCGATTGACAATGAATTAAATTTTTGAAAATTGTATTTATCATAGAAGTAAGCAAACCGAAATGATATCTACAGAAGGTAAGTGTGGGGAAATTGGCAGTAGAATTGGCAGTTGAATGTTGATATTTCAACAATGAACAGGTGGGATCAAGATGCTAAACGAGACGCACGATGTATGTAGTTGGAACACCAGGGAAAAAATCTAACCCGAAAATTGGACATGAAAATGTTTGTTGAAATGACAGAAGCGTGGAGCACATAACATCAGAAAGAAAGTGACTGAAGTCGACATGCCAAGTCATGATCAGTTAAATTAGAGATCCTCTTTGGATTTTGTCAAGAACCTTGAGATGAATAGCAGGAGTACCTTACCATATATGACAGCAGTATTCAATGCACGGACGACGTAATACACCGAAAAATGGAGAATCTACCAGTGGAGAATCTACATTTATTTACAAAATTATCAATCAATATGCTATATAATCAAAATAATATCCCCTGTAATCTATGGCTAGTTACCAAATGTAGCTTAAATAATGTCAAAGGCACATGAACTTGACATAATTTAATTGATTGATTCAGTTTTATGGCTTAGCAAAACTTTTGCAGGACATTTAAAACCATAATATTTTTTAAAAATTTTAATAATATTTTAAATATAATAACGATTTATTAAGTTTATTAATTAATCCATAGCTATGGGAGAAAAATCAAGATCCATACCTCTGCGAAGTGTTTTTACGTGTAAGCGAATATAACGAACACAACAGGAATTGGAATTCAACTCTGCGAATAACAATTCCGAGCCATTATCCATTACACCACCTGAACATCTAATCTTAGAGTACCGGTCACTCATCTAGGTATTGACCAGACTTTGACGAGGTATAACTTTGGTGATTGTTGGGAACCTGTGTTTCGACGTGATATGTCAGCAAACAATAACGAAAGGAAAACCTATTATATATCTATATTGAGGTGGAAACAGAAGAATTATAGATGTTTCAGATGTAATTAAGAAACCTTTACTGAATGATGTACTGCATAAATTACATTACAAATATTTGAGGAAGCATTTTAATCTTGTATTAGATAATCTTTAAGTGTTCATGACATTGGCGAAAATAATTCTCCAGAACTTCATTTCTTTAAGATGACCATTAATTATAGGTAAAGATGATTGACTAGGTTTCCTCCCTTTATTCAAAGTTCTAAATTCAGAGTTATGTTTCTCTGTGAGTGGCTGCGAGGCAAGTCTGTAGAGCCTCGTCTACACTGCGATTTACCCAGAAGCTAGGTGGACAAGAATGTACTCGATGTATTCCCCAATGTAATTAATCTAACGAAGACGAAACTGGCTAGTTTGTTACTTTTATAAATTACATTTATAGCCTTTTTCCCTCAGTTTCTTTACTACCGGCTGACATAGAAAGATTGGTAACTAACTAAAACACTTTTAAAATCTCTATACAGATAAGTTTTTTTTTCTAATAACGTGTATATATATCTCGAGTGTATATTCGTATATATGTCTATGCGTCAATGTGTTTATCCATTTCTTTGTGAATTTTAAGAATTATTTATTGTATATTTATGTTCATATTTCCTCAAAACTACCCCAGGCACACTCCCCACATCAACCCTCTAATGAACGAGTTAAGACAGGCTAAATTTCATTTGACCATTTTCAATTGATACATTTTGGTAAAAAATCGTAATAGATATTTGAAACCATAAGTTGAAATAAAAACTTGTTCTTTGAAGACCAGAGCGTACATGTTATTAGACATTTTAAAAAATGTTATTTATAAAATTATAGTACGACATACATTACCTTTTAAGTGAGCTTCTTGGTCTCCGATCTACGAAGCTCATCTAGCCACGTTAATTTTATTATTTTTTGTTAATAATGCTTTAAATAATGTTCAAATGGGGGGAGAGTCGAAATGAAATATAGAAAGATGGTTAAGATATTGAATATAAAATTATTGTCATACGAAAGCTATTTTCGCCCCTAACTCTCAACATCCTGTGGCCTGTCGATTGTGATGTTGTTCACTCCCCTACCATGACCTGCAACTTTTTAAGATTCCTGCTCACTGGTATGCAGTGTATTTGGTCTAGCAATTAGCTTGAAGATGACCAACGCAATGTACCAAAACAGCTCCATCTGAAGATTATCTATGGCAAGCATTTTTGTGTATGACCAGAAATTACAGACTGAGAAATAGAATGAATACACAGTTTGACGAAGATTGTCTCTGAATCAATAAGGCAAGTAACAGCTGCGGACAGACACCAACAGTCAAAGCAAGGAATTTTGAGTGAGACGAAGTTGAGTTTACAATATTTGCATTCTATTTATCATTCCTCCCCAAGCTAGGCGTAAATGCCACTAGTACGCAGGGGGTTACAGTGAGTGAAATGGGTTTTTGAGTGTAGGGAAGATTGAGGAAAAGAAAAAAGATGAACGGGATTCAAGAAGACAGAAAATGGCAATCGATGTCGCATTTAAAATTTTGAAGAATATAGTTATCAGGGAATCAAGTAAACATAATTTTGTTTAACGAGTGGGAACAGCGAGAACTGTTGGTTTAGAAGAAACCGTTGCATTTAGCTATGTTAGCAGTAAAAAGGTGGGACCTAGATGCCAATCTAGTACCACGTGTAAATTCATGTATTAGCGAATCCATGGAAAAAAAATGCTCGCCAGAGCAATTGCCATGAAAATATTTGTAGAGAAGTTGTGATGACTGGTCAGGATCGATTAAATTACAGATCCTTCTTTGGATTTTCTGAAGAATCACATGATGTATACCAGGAGCACCATAACAGGAGTCAGTCTCCGGAGAAATGGTAGATTTTCTCTCCATATATGTACCCATGTGAGACGGGTTACTTACTGTAGATATAGGAAAAGACTGAAATGATTTTGACAGCAGTGAAATCGATGTATATTTAGTATCTGGTAACAAATGAATATAAATAACGTTTGTATAGTCAAATACAGACAGCTTACCAGTATATTAGTATATGCTACTTCAGCGTTGGTTGAAATGCATAGGTGATGTGGTCAGGATTAAGGTCCATTGGATGCCTAAGCAGTTCCTATATAGTGAATCGGCTGACGGAAAAATACTAGTTCACCAATCGAAATTGACATAAAAAAATTGCATGAAGTATACAATAAAAAATGCCGACATCATGTAAATTAAATAGTAAAACATAGTTTTAGATCACGGTGGTGTAATGAATAGCGGCTTGTACTGAAAAATAGGAGAGCCGAGTTCGAATTCCAGTCGAATTGCATTCACTTAAGTGCTAATACATTTGGGAATCATTTTCTTCTCCTCCCAGCTATGGGTAAATAGCAGAACAAACCGGGTTCTACAGTCTTGGATGACAACCGGTCTACCGCAGAAAGAAAGTGCAACCTACTGTGGGAAAAATCTGCCTCGTCAGTCATGTATCGAAAAATACATGACCGCCTAAGCGTGCATCACGCATAGCACATAACTGACTGATTCCTGCGTAAAGAAGTGCCCAGTGGTAAGAGAGTTTACACAGAATCGTGTTGTACATGAAAAAACCCAAGAGATATATTTGTAATGTTCTTGATATAATTTCATTGAAAATGTTGTCACTGCATTTGATCTAATCTGTGGTCATTTCTAAGTAGGATAGATCTCAAAAATCATCAAAGACACCACAGACAGACAATAGTCCCTTCTTTACATGCTACGTAGCATTTATCTAACAAATAGCAAATCTGATATTGCTGACAAAGTTAACTGGGCCGTTTGTCTCGAAAAGAACCTCCAGTTTTTGGCAAAAAATGGTTGTGACTTTTATTGCCTCCGAAAACGGAACTGCTCTCTTTTATCCATCACAGAGAAACCTCCCTGCCTTCTATCAGAATGGCTGATTCACAACTTCACGAGAGAGACAATCTACGTTGTCTCGGTCTCACGTTCTCCACTGACCTGAGGTGGGAGAACTGCATTGAAAGAAGAGTTTCAGCTACCGGAATGAAAAGTTGGTTCTCTGCATCGCGCCAGAAGATTTTTTTCTCGTCTGAGTCTATCCTTCAAATCTACAAATCTACCATCCGTCCTTGAATTAAATACTGTTGTCATATCACGTTTGGTTCCTCCGCTGTCCGTCTCAAGATTCTCGAGAAAATCTGAAGACGCATATGTAATGTGATAGGTCCTGACCTGGCATCTCGTCTCAAATCGCTTTCTCACAGGTGTGATATGACATCTATATGTATTTTATACAAACTATTTGATGGCAACTGCTCCGACGATGTATTTACATTGATACCCCTGATGTATGAGATTAAGCATGTTACTAGGTTGGCATTTTCATCCCACCCTTTTACTGTCGAAACAGTTAAATATAAATTCCTCATCTACTCCAACAGCTTCTTCTCTCGCATCTGCCTAGCATGAAACTCCCTTTATCTTAATCACCGTCCTTCTCTTCATCATTTATCCAAACACCCATTTTTACTCTTTCATTCTCTCTAGACACTTTCGTGCTGTTTGCATTCCCATCTTGCTTGGTGTGAAATTCTTAAAATAACTACAGAAGCAGAAGTCCTACATTGCCATATCTGAGAATTGACAAAATTTCTTTGTAGGATTACAAACTGGATAAACGCCGGTCATATCTGAGGAAGGATCAAACGATGGCATTTCTTGAAATCCACTTACAGCCATCATATCACTACAAGGATCGATTTGCATTTGTCTGTGTATACGACAAAACAACTGAAAATATTTGCATGTATTTCTTTCGTGAGATACACGGGCATTTCATATATCGATCTAGATATTTATCACATATATTTGGATATTTGATGCAAGATCAATAAGATTGTAGCATGATATATAGTTATGATGTGGATTTTGATCACTGTTTGAGATTTGATGTATTTGATTAATGTCGACTAATCAATACATTGGCAAAGACGTTGGTTATTCTGGAAACTATTTTTAGCCATATAAATGTATTTTTCTCAGTATTATTCTGCAAAAATATTGATTTATATATAAATCAACCCTTGGTTCTCCACTTCAGGACACGTGTTTTTTCTCACTATCTTTAAGACCTCTCAGACTGTATTATTCGCTATCGTGTCATACTTGCAAATCTTCTATATCATTTCTCTGTGTAGGATATTTAATTCCACCTTCTATATTTCAACTATATTTTCATTCTTCCACAGTTTAACATATCGTTCCAATCAAGTTGTGAAATAAAGGACGCTTCAAGATTCTTTCATACGAACTTGGATGGTACCTGAAACCCCTATCTTGAGTTCTACGCTGTTTCTGATTTACATCAATAATCACCCCGATGAAATCAATTCTGTTATGGTAAAACACACCTATTCTATAGTTAATAGACTCTCTCACCTAATATAAATAGGAGTATTAAGAGAAACGAGAGTCAGTCAGTCGGACGACAGTAGTCGACAGTTAGTCGAATAGGAAAGTAGTCAGCGACAACAACAAGATTCCTCTGCGTAATACCTATTATATAATGTTCCTAACGTTTTGTACGTCGAACTATTTAGGTCCGATTTAGTACAAATACAAGCCTCCACTGCGAAATAACTCCACAACAACTTTGGCTACGAGGGATTCGCATTTATACGGAGAAGGAAAATTTCGCTCGCCACAATAACTTCGGCGAGAAAGTCTCGGATTCACAAAAAAAAAAAAAAAAAAAAAAAATGGCAAAGTTTTTCGCAAGCCAAGACGACAACATAGTGACGAAAATATCTGTCGTATTCTCAACTGAGAAAAGAAATATTTTTTCCCGATAATACTGTTTGCTCAAATAGGTCACGAATTGCAAATTCGTATGACCCCCTGCCCCTCTACAGTATTTAGGCATTGTGTAAACTTTTTGCGAAGATGGAAGAATGCAAAAACATATTACGGGAATTCTTTAAATTCCAGTCGGAATAACAGATGACAATATTAGAGCAACAAAAAGCATTCCAGATGCAGCTACAGGAGGAAATATTTAATAGACAAATGGCACAGATGCATAGGGAGTTTCAACAAAAATGGCACAGATGCATAGGGAGTTTCAACAGGGAGTTTCAACAAGGAGTTTCTACAAAAATGGAACAGATGCATAGGGAGTTTCAAAACAAAATTCTAGAAATAACTGAGAAGAAGAAAGAGAAAAAAAATCTACAAAATGATTCTTTCTCAGAGAATACAATATAGAATTCAATTGAAATGTTCACGTACAGTCCAGATGAAGAGATAACTTTTGAGGAATATTATAAAAAATATACGGACGTGTATAACGAGGACTGCCAGTCGTGGTCTGAAGGAAAGTTGGTTAGGCTTCTTTTAAGCAAATTAAAAACTGCTGAGCGTAACAAATTGGTAAACTACATTTTACCGAAAAAAATAGCGAGTTGACATTTACCGATGCGATAAAAATATTAAGGGAATTATGTAGTAAAAAGATATCTGTGTTTCACAAAATGTGGAAATGTTTGAATCTGATGAAAGATGACGAACAAGACTAACGTACGCAGCCAATGTGAATAAGCATTGTGAAGAATTCAAGCTGGCAGATTTAAGCGCAGACTATTTTAAGTGCTTGGTGTTTATTCAGGGGATGGTATCGGAAAGGGACGCAGAGTTGAGAACATTAGTACTGGCAAAATTGGAAAGCGATCCAAGTATTACGCTACAGAATTTGGCAGAAGACTGCACAAGATATGTTAGCGTAAAGAAAGATTAAAAAAAGATAGAACATTCTGAGGTTTCGCATATAAGGAAACTACGCTACAAAGAAGAAAGTCACTCTACCAAAAAGAATTCTAAAATTGCGGATTATCAAGCAAAAAGTGAAATACCAGAGAAAAATAAAGAAAATCTCCCGTGCCATGTTTTGCTTGCGGTAAACTACACTGTTAGAGATATTTCAATTTTAGGAAAAAAAATGTTTCAACTGTAAAAGAGTGGGTCATAAAAGCGCGCATTGCAGGTCAAAAAACAAAGACAATAAAATAAGAAAATTAAAGTCCAACGAAGTATAAGATGGAATAACAAGAAAATTTGTTACCGTCGAAATAAGTAATAAAAATAGAAAAATGAAACTTGACACTGGCTCAGATCTGTCTATCATAAAGTTGCATACGTGGAAGAAGTTGGTGAAACCAATTTTAATGAAGACAAAGAAAATCGCGAGACGGGAGAAAAAATACAATTTATTGGAAAATGTATTACAAACGTCACGTTAAATAAAAAAACGCAAAAAGCTAAACTATTTGTCATAGAAAATACCAGGAACTTACTTGGTACGAATTGGATAACAGAATTCCAATTATGGGATGTACCGATAAGTTCCTTCTGTTACAAGGTAGAAAGTTTAAACACCGAAGCTCAAAAATTAGTAAAGAAACTTAAGGAAACATTTCCTACTGTTTTTTTCTCCAGGGATGGAAACGTGTACCAAGATGGAGGCGAAATTCCAACTAAAAGAAAACGCTCAGGCGGTATTCAAAAAGAAAATGAATGTGCCCTTTGCGTCAGCTGAACAGATAAAGAATTGGGCGGATTAGAGAAAACCGGTGTACTTAAAAAACGTTGAGTATAGTGAATGGGCAACACCGACGGTATACGTGAAAATGAAGTCTAAAGAAATTCGTGTTTGTACTGATTTCTCCACGGGTTTAAACGCGGCACTCAAAGACAATAATTATCCTCTACGAACAGCGGAAGAAATATTTGCGAAATTTAATGGAGGCACAATATTTTCGAAGATACACCTCAGCGACGCATATTTGCAAATACCGGTAGAAAAAGAAACGTCAAAACTTTTGTGTATAAACACACATCGGGGTCTGTATAAATTTAACAGACTACCTTTTGGGATTAAGGTCACGCCCGACATTTTTCTAACAAGTAATGGATTTGTTGTTGGGTGGTCTAGATTTTGCTGTAGCGTACCTGGACGACATCTTCGTGAGAAGTACAGGTATAGCAGAACACGTGGAACATGTAAATGCAGTAGTTTCAAGAATACAGGATTTGGGATTTAAACTCAAGGATAGAAAATGCGAGATCTTTATGGAGAAAGTAAAATATCTGGGGCAGATCATCGATAAGAATGGTAGAAGGCCAGACCCAGAGCGAGAAGCGCTATAAAGACATGCCGGCTCCGAATGATATTACCACATTACAAAGTTTTGGGTATTAGCTAATTATAACCAAATATACATCCCTAAAATGTGTGATCCATTAAATGAACTAGTGAAGAAAGGAAAACCCCGGTAATGCACTAATGAATGCCAAAAAGCATATGAAAAGATAAAAGAAGTGTTTATCTCGGAATTATTTTCAACTCATTACAACCCGAATTTAGATATCATAGTAGCTTGCGATGCAAGTGCGTCTGGAGTAGGAGCATGTATCTTACACAAAATGACAGATGGTCAAGTAAAAACAATTGCGCATGCTTCTAGAGCACTACTTCCGGCTGAGAAGAATTATTCTCAGATAGAGAAAGAGGCGCTAGGAATAATATTTGCAGTAGCAAAATTTCACTGTTTTCTCCACGATCGACATTTTAAGCCATAAACCGATCATAAGCCTCTAATTCCGATTTTTGGATCGAAAAATAGTTTGCCGACGAATACAGACAACCGTTTACAGAGATGGGGTAAAATATTGCTAATTTATAACTTCAGTATGGAGTACATACCATCGAATAAATTTGGCTACGCTGATGGGCTGTCCAGGTTAATTCCTGAAATGAGCGAACCATTAGAAGACACGGTAATTGCCTCACTGAAGTAAGAAGAAGAGCTGAAATTTACTCTGTGCATTGCAGTTCGGGAACTTCCGGTAAATCTAGAAAAAATAAAAGAAGAAACAACAAGGGACAAGTATGTCTTGAAAATAAAAGAAAAAATAGCCGAGAGGGACCAGTACACAACAAATGATTTTTTTTTCGCTTTGTGATACAGTATTGTTATACAGAGAACGTGTGGTGATTCCATACACACTGCAGAAGCAAAAACTAAAGGATTTTCATACTGGTCATCTTGCCAGCACTAGGATGAAGCGCCTAATGCGAACTTTTGTATATTGGCCGAATATGGACAGGGACTTTGAAAACGCAGTGGCAAAATGTTAAGGCTGTGCTTTAGCTGCAAAGGCACACGCAATAAAATTTAACTCCTGGCCAAAAACAGACCTACCTTGGTCTAGGTTACATGTGGATGTTGCAGGTCCATTGAATGGATACCATTACATCATAGTATTGGATAGTTTCTCGAAATGGCCTGAGATACAAAGGATGAAAATCCGACGACGCAAAGTACTAAAAACTTCCTGCTGGAATTGTTCGCAAGGTTTGGTGTAGTCGACACAACTGTGACGGACAACGGAAGTCAGTTTACATCGAAACAATTTAAAGATTTCTGCAAGGAATACAACGTTGAACATGTTACCACAGCTCCATATCACCCAAGGTCAAACGGGTTAGCTGATAAATTTGTGGACACCTAAAAAGAGCTCTAAAGAAAGCTAAGGAAATACCTGCAGATGAAGCCCTACAGAAGTTTCTACAGGTATACAGAATTACCCCAAATAACGGAACACCAGCCTCACAATCGCTAGCCGAGGTGATGTTCGCACGTCGGGTAAGATCTGTCTTCGACAAATTATTACCAAAAAAGACAAAGCCAGGTAGAGAAAAAATTATTCAAGTAAAAATATACAATCCTGGTGAAAAAGTAGACTTTAAGGTCTATAAACAGAATAAATAATTCTGGGAGATTGGAAAAATAGAAAAGCGGATTGGCAATATGATGTACTTGGTGGAAGGCGAAAAATTCAAGTGCAGAAGGCACATTAACCAGATCAGACGACGCTCTTCAGACGTGGTTGACAACGGTCCCGCGGAAGATACGCTGATGGAGGTGATTTTCGATACGTTTGATCTAAAAACGCCTGCAACGATTTTACCTGAGATACGCCGATCCAGGAGAAAAAGAAAGGCAACTGATCATTTAAAAGTGGATCCAAAACGTAGGAGATACGCTACGATGTTGCTAAAAAAATGAAGTTTTTTTTTTTGTGTTTTTTCTTCATATTTCCTGTACAAAAATAAAGAAAGAAAACTGTTTTACTCCTACGGAGTAAAGTTTTACGTGTGGGGAGTTATGGTGAAATACACATATTCTATACTTAATAGACTCTCCCACCTAATATAAATAGGAGTACTAACAGAAACGAGAGTCAGTCGCCCAAGTCTTGAACGACAGATCAGTTGAACTCTCTGCCTTCGGGCGGGGAGGAACCCAAAAGAGGCTACGCCGAAGGGCGGAGTCTCGTTTGGGGAGGTAAACCGGCCCTGAGCCCGTTTATACGGGTTCAATGGGCATATTTTTGGGCCGAGCCCACGGGCTCGGAGATCCCACGTTAAAAGCTGACACGAAGAAGAGCGACTATATCGATTTAATAGCTGCCACCTCTGCAAAGAAATTTAAGTCATTGTGTCATGCCATAATCTTCTCGTCAAAATACATCGTGCAAATTTACAAATTTACCATTAGTTGGTGTAGCAAATACTGTTTCTTTAACTTGTCTAGTTTTCCTGTTATATATCTAGAGATTCTTCATAAAATCCAAACACGGATCTATAACGTAATCGAACCTGAAGAAGCATCTTGACTTCAGTCTTATTATGTCGACATGACGTCGTTTCCCAACGTCTATGCTAAAAATCATTCATAGCAGTTGGGATAATTTTCTCTGCTTCCCTGTATTGAAGTAAGTAGATTGTCATCTATGCCCAACACATTTACTGTGGAAATGCCTAAATATAATGACAAATTTCTACTCGTTTTTTTCATGCATTTCACACCTTTATAAGACTATTCGTTTTCCATGCTTGACATATAACTGCAATCTTCAAAAATGTAAATGCAACATCAATCTTCATCGCCATCTTATGTCCTTTAGGCAATCCTCCTTATTTTCAGTCTTCTCTTTTATACGCACTCTTTGTAAACCCCTGCGAACTAGTGACATTACAAACTTCTTTGGGGTGAAATTATATATATATATATATATAATCTAAAAATATATATTAATCGCGACAGATATTACCAGGTTTCGAAAGCAAAGACTAAAACTTAAATTAAACTTAAAATTTGAGGTTCAGTTTCATTTTTCAAGCGATGTTAAATTTTAAGTTTAATTTAAGATTTAGTCTTTGGTTTAGAAACATGGTAATTTCAGTGTCGCGAGGAATATATATTTTTAAATAACAATTATAATCACTATTTACATTATTCGTACTATTGTCCTCATCTTTGTCACCAGGTTTATAACCACGTTTCGGCTGTTGTACGCCCCGGCCTTCTTACAGTGTTTGGAATTTCAACTGATCCCTTTATTTCGCTCACTGGGGAAGACTGTTCTAGTTCCACGTGCCGAAACGTTGTGATAAACATGGCTACAGAGATTAGTTCGAATAATGTAAATACTGTATATAGTACCTCATGTCAGAAATATAGACAAATAATTATTATATTATGCTCTACTGTATATTGAGCGCTGTTTATTTTAAATAAATGATAAAGAATTCTGTATTTTAAATCATCTGTTCTTTCTTTATATATATATATATATATATATATATATATATATATATATATATATATATGTGTGTGTGTGTGTACATTTTTTTTTTCAGAAATTATCCAGTAGTCAACCCTGTCTAATCTGAAACTGATTCTGTTATGAACAGAACTAAGGTGGTTTAGATGTTCTACAAATTAAATATTACTCATTTCCGACTACTTTTGAATTTTCCTATACTTGTATTTTGATTGGTCCATCTAGCTTTTGTAACAACGTTTTCCCCTTGTGAAGGATTGTTAATTAATTCGAAACTTTTAAAACCATATACTTTACATTCAACATCATCACTTGATAAGACATTGAGAGTGTTGAAACAAAATGGCTATTTTTGTAGTGATTTTATAACATATTTATGTTATAAATTTTTTTAAACAAAGAATTATATTTGCTCTACTTTGTATTGAGCACTCTTTTAAGAATACTATTTGTTGGTTATTGGAATTCATTCCGTATATACCAATCATATACTTATACATATATATATATATATATATATATATATAAGTTGTAGACCATGTCAGTCTGTTTGTCAAGCAAATAAATAACCGTCAAATTATACATGTGTAAACATAATAGTGTTCGATGTGATTATACTGAGCAAAGATATATATTAATTTGTACATGTACGTGTTGGTGTGCGACTAATGTTTCGCTGGATTAACAGATCATCGGGCACAAGATCTATGTTATTGGAATATCACGGCACTACGTAGCAGTAATACACCCATAAGCTATATTTTTACTTTTAACAACACGGATCTTGTGCCCGATGAGCTGGTAGTCGCACTCCAAAACATAGGCATACGTACATATATACATATATATATATATATATATATATATATATATATATATATATAACAGGACTTATTACCCGTTACAGTGTTGCCATTTTTCAAACGAAGGAACTATATAGGTCTGACTAATTTGAAATGCAGCGAACTAGACATTTAACGTGACCCGAACACCAGCGATAAGACACTAGTTTTTCATCAAAAGTTTTAATGTTCGACATTTTAGTTCAAAGGAATCCGTTTGAAATAAATGACTTTAGTTTGCTTTGGTAATTTTCAAACTAAATTCCAATAAATTTCCTGATTTTTAAAAGTTATACATTGTGCAATAAAAAGATGACATATCCTTTTATTTATGGTCCCTAAAGAGAGATATATAAGTCTCGGGTTGATGGTACCTCGCTACTTGTGCAATGAAGCCTATTCACCTGAGTGACTTTCCCACACCCAGACCTTGTCAAAACTATACAGAGTCTCTAAAGCGATGTTTTTATATTCACACGCAGATAATTTTTGGCGGTAGTGGATAATATCATCTTTACTTTTAAATTATCTCAAATTTGTTGATAATAAACTAACCAAATAGTGATAAAATTGTTTTACAAGGATACCGTTTGCGATAGACAGCTAAACACTTGTAAATATTATACCGATATAATCTTAATTTAGTTGGGTCTAGATTAGTTGCCTAAGCGATAGCCTTGCCGAGAGAATTTATTGGAAACCAGTGAATGGTGATGTTTTGGTAGAAGTCTTATTTTCGTCTTTGAAGCATATGTATCTTATATTTTAGAAGGTTTCATGTTGAATTGTATTATGGTGAAATGGATATCTATATTACAGTTATAACATATTAAAATTAATATTAAATGATATTAATATACATTTTAAATTTAAACGAATACCATAATATCGGCTATTTAAAAAAAAAATTATTACAGATTATGACGAGAATATTTTCTTAATTTCTTTTCGATATAGTGTGTGAATTAAATGTATAGATGCTTTCTAATATTTTAATATACACCCATGCTCAGTTGAAATGTTATTTTCTACCCGGATTAGGTGGAGAGTTTGCCGGTAGCCTCGGTTAGGCGGATAGAATAAGCATTCCACAGCGATCTCCACCAAATACCTACGAAACTTGCACCATCAACCTTTTCACGGGGTTAGCGTTATCGATTCCGTGGCTTGACAGCGGGTGATGAAGGCGATTAATTAATAGCTTCTTGCAAATCCCCGTTATCCGCCGAACAGGAAAGTTTGAACGCGTCTATTTTAGTAAATTTGATTGGCTAATGAAAGAATCAGTTATCCTGCCATACAACACTGTTTAGTCAGAGAATCCTGTGTAATTACTACTGTAGTGTTCACAGTTTTGCTGTGAATTTAATTTTCTACAGTTATATTAAACAGTTACATTTTCAATGAGGCATCTTACCTTCAACAACAGTTGGGGGCTCAAGTTAACCCTAGACCTTTAGTTGAACTCATAGATACGATCCATTGCTAAAGATGTTGAGAAATAATCGGTTTAAATTATCCTTAAAATATATCTTCAATAGATATTCTTTATATTTATACAAATTAAACACACGGAATATTGCTATTATTTCTCGATTATGATTTTCTTATCGCCATATCCAACACTTGACAAATTTCAAAACCTTCTAGGCGCACATGAGAACTCTTACATGGCGTCTGACAAGACACAACATTTAACGCGACAGGGGCAGTCGTAATAGCAGTTTTCAATACTATATTTACTTGTATAAAATTCAAAAGGTTGCACAAGGCCAAAAAAGGGGGTTGGGGGAAAACGTACTGTCTTCATCCTTCTTAAATTTAATCTTAGCAAGCCACAAAATCTGACCCAAACAGGTAACAATATTTCTTGCACCAAAACGAAGCATTTATACTTACCTTTCTTACTACAACGACCATAATACCACATTGTTTAAACTAGACACCATATATACAAATAATTGTCTATGGGAGATTGGGCATAAAACAAAAAGAAATTAAAAAATTGTTTCAATGATTATTTACAAAGATGTACAAAACTATTTGCAAGATCTAAATAAAATAATGTTAGTAATAACGCACCCCATCTCTATGTGTTGTAGAAACATCAATTAACTGGACGAAATTAATGTGGCACTTTAATATTCATTTCATACTATCATTCATTCATTCAATCACTTACTCAAACATGCATTTATTCAGACACATCAAAAAATACGTAAAACACACCTGAAATTAAAGGCCCACCGCACCAACCAGAGAACTGACAACACTGACCACCTAATGAGGGAGGGAATGGGGAATTAAAACAAAGAAAAATAGGGACAGAAATAAAAGGGACCAAAGCAATGATCAATACTCATCTAGAAAAATCACTTCAATAGTATGATCCTATTCCTATACAATTACACAAAATTACTGATCATGACTGGATCAGTCCATTTATGAAAGTAAGAAGTTTAACTAGATCATTCCATAATACGACCAATGAAGTTTTTTTTGTTTTTTTTTCAACTAGAGAGATCCTTTCCAGCAGACGTTGGGGGGTGGGTAATATTCAGACGAAGTATTTTCTTTAATACCATAAATTCAGACAGTTGCTTAAAAAGACCTGCCATGCTACATACACAAAAATTAATCATCATTTACTTCGTATTCTGTTGGCAAAAATGTAATTATGATGAGACAGCTTCTTTTCGAAAAGTCTCGAGAGGATGCTCCCTCCCCCCCCCCCAATCACTGCAAACTAAACCTATTCACTTTCAGGCCACCTCTTATCTATCTGTTCATCATCATAATTTATACTTATTTCCACTTCTTACGTCCATACAGAAAATTAATTCAGGAACCCTTTACGTTTAGCGGTTCTTGATCCTTGTTTTTCGCAAGCATTTATTAAAAATTGCATTGTCATTGTGAAAGAAGAATCATGTATGTAAAAACTTATTAGGGGATGAATTTATCGCGAACTTCTGAACCAAATCAATGTTCCGCCTTTGGAAAACTCTTTGTGAATTTGTATTATCTTGAAATGTCGACAATGCCATTCTCACTTCAATTTCATCTATTTTAGCGCCTCTCAATGGATGTGCATGTGGTGTAATAGGTAAATTTCCGAACGATAACTCAGTGAAGCGTGTTCGAATTCCAGACGAGTTCGTAGTGCAGAATAGAGGTTTTAGTCATTGCAGACAACTAATATGGAAGTAAGAGATCACTAAAATTAAATCAGATTGAAGATGCTGCATGCAGACCCACGTGCCAAAACATTTTTGCTTAAACCCCCCTCAGCAGCAACCATTAGCGTTATGAGGCTATGGATGTATACTCCACAGAGTGTCTTTGCGACGTGGGTGTCATTGTTTTATACTAAATTCTCCTCTCTCTTCCCCCGTCTCCATTTTAAGACAATCTAAACTATAGATAAGCATTGATAACCACATCCTATTGTCTACTTTTGCTCTAAGAAGTAATTCTCCTGTATGATCGTTCTGCTATTTTGTGATATTTTGAGATAGTTTTTCCTTCATCCATTTAGAGAAATTCATTGAAAAAAAATGTTTTCTTTACCATTCTTACCATCGATTGTTTCTCTGAGTGTAAAATCTTACAAGCTTTCTTTGCTCATTACGTGTGCCAAGAAATGCATCTGTTTCATTCTGAATATTAACAAAATCTTCTTTGTATTCCCTATTCTTAATATTTCTTCATTGACGTTGTATGTTCTGTGAATTGTATTCTCAACATTTTTCGTTAGAAAATCAAATAGTTGGTCTAAATCTTTTCCGTTTAGTTATGGCAAAATTTTCTTTTAAAACATTCACTTCAAGATAGGAGAGTGGAGATTACATATATAACTGTCTTACTTTTTTTCTTTGCTTCTAATTTTATTTTTAGGTACCACATTACGTTAAACATTCTCCTAAAATTAACTAAAATATTACTATGGTCCTTTGAACTTCACTATGTCCGATCGTCTGCTAGATCATTTTCTTCCGATACGTAATTAGTTCTAACGTCTTCGTTGTGAAACATGTAAATAGAACTCGTGTTTTTTCTCTATACCAATTATTTCTTTAAATTAATTGTACACCTTCTTGCAGTATTCAATTAACTTATCTGATAGTTATTTCAGTTTTGTTTCTGAATTTGCCTTTACTAGAATATCATATACAATGTTACCCTATTTAAGAGAAGAGTCAATGCCCAGATGACAAAATTACGTTACTGCAAATTTTCTGTAAAATTACATAGCGGTTACAGCAAGATTTTATTGTAGATTCACCATATCGTGACCGCAACGGTAAATGTTTGTAATATTTTCCTTCTTGCATATGGCGTATCCATTTAGGTTGCAGGCAATCATGGATCTCTACAATTTTCTGTACTTTGTAGTTCGTAATAAATTTTGTCGTTTTGTGATCTGTCGGAAGAGTTGCTCTGCCATACGCTAACTCAATCTCTCTAGGTAGGTTATAATTTGTTTTCTACTGTCCCGCAAGCCTATAAAATATCCTCTTTACACATTACGTGCCCTAGAAATGTAACCTGTCTATTTCATACTCATTATCCTTCTGTAGAGCCCTATTTCTGTTGCTTCACGTCATTCCATCTGTGAGGATATTGTCTAGCATACATAGCCATATATATTTATATCATATAAGGGTTTAATACTATTTTCTTTGTGTCTAACGAATATTTCCTTTTTTTCTTAATACTTTACTTAGCTATTGGAGGTTACATTTCGCTAACCAATGTGCTTCCAGATTTCAGCCTCGCACTTACTGTGTAAAGTTAAATTTACAAAAAAATGCAGGAAATGTATTAGAACGTGCATCTATCAGAGAAATTTGTAATTTTAAGTAGAAAATCAACGAAAATTTATTTTACACTATCAATACATATTGTTCAGTTATGAAATAATTTTTATATTATCTGACTTGTGTGGAATGTTTTGTGTGTAATGCTTCAAAAGTTTACCATACCATTGTTACAATGTTGCTGAAGAGCAGTCAGTTTATGGTCAGCAAAAGGATTGTTTGCTACGTTAAAATGAATTTGTCACAACGTCACATAGATCAACCCAATCAACATAAAAGATTATTGCAAGAGAGTTTCTTACTTGCTGGATCTTAATTTATCCAAACTATTCTCATAATTTAAAATCACTTCCAATTATATTCACATCATAAATGTCATTCATTAATAATAACATTTTGGAAGAAAAATTCTACACTGAATGTCCTAGGAGGATTGTATTACATGAATCTATATATATGAAGTTGAAGCCTCAAACTATCTGTTTGCTTGTTATGGAACTCCTAGGGTCTCAAAGATAGACCCACATAATCACATATATTCAGAAACAACATTACCAAGGTTACTTGGATAAGTATATTTCATTTTGATCAAAGAGAGTGTGTGTGGGTTACGCACCACCAAAAATGTAATTTTCTCCATTTCATTTAAATTAAATTTAAATTTGAACAAGGGAATGACTCCTAGGGTTCCTGGATAAGTATATTTCATTTTGACCAAAGGGGGTCCACGGGAGACACAAACCCACACTGAGCTAATTTAAATTTGAACAAGGGAATGACTCCTATCGAAAATATGGAAGGAGAAATCGAGAAGATGGAGGTCACTTTGGCAATATCATTTAGTAATATAGAAATGCAATATTTTCTCCTACAAATTATAAAAACGATTTAAAATAAATCATAAATTTTTCGTTTAAAATGTGTGAAACGCAGCAAAGCGCGTAAATTCACCTAAAATTGTTATAGAAACCTACTTACTGTAATGCATGTATTTCCTAGTAGGTTCTTTAATTTTACTCGAAACATTGTTTTGCGCTAGTCAAATGCCACCTGTATGAAAATCCATCTATATTGCCCTCTTTCTGTTGACGTAATTCTTATAACGAAATAATGATGATTAAGTTATTTGCAAATTTGAAATTAAGATCAATTATGTTAGCAAAAATATTGTCATACATTTGCAGATATTATGCATAAAAATAGTAAATAATATTGGCATTTTCTTTAATTACAACGATTTGATTTTTAAAGGGATTTTTTGGAAGAATTGTTGAAAATTTACATTGTCGTATTTCCAAAGATATAAGCATTGCATTTCGCAATATGTGTGTGTTTGTATATATATATATATATATATATATATATATATATATATATATATATATATATATATAAAGAGAGAGATAGAGAGGATATGCATGATAAAGTGTGACAAATTTTGTGACTCATATATTTTTTATTTAACGTTTATTGATTCTTCGATATTTAAAATTTCAGCGTCTCTCCTTTATACGCAAGTGTAGTCTCACACACTTGTCTGTGTGATAAAGACATATTTTTTATATATATGTATTATATATATATATATATATATATATATATATATATATATATGTGTGTGTGTGTGTGTGTGTTTGATTGTGACACACACACACACATACACACACACACACACACACACACACACACACACACACACACACATACATATATATATATATATATATATATATATATATATATTAAATAGTATATGTCAGTGCGCGTCGGTGTGTGAAAATGATATGTATTTTTAATAAGAATATTAGACATATATATATATATATATATATATATATATATATATATATATAATAGAAAAAGTTTCAAATTAAAAATTATAATGTTTTATTTTATGAAAGTATTTATTTATTTATATATATATTTGATATTTCAAATTGTCCTCAATTTTTCATCAGAAATAACTGTTTGTTACAAATAAATTAAAATTACTGTTTGTTGGCAAGTAGCGTCCTTCGAGAGACGCGGACGTCACGTGATATGGAACGTCACTGTTCAGATATTCTAACTTAAATCTAACTGTCATAAATATTTTAAAAAATTTTTTTACTATATCTAAAGAAATTGCTTAGCTATTGAAATATTTATAAAGATTTAAAACACCTAAGTCCCTATTCAACCCTAATTTATGTGTATTTAATTTTAAAATCCAATATGTTTCTTTTTTTTTTTTCTGCGTGTGAATGTGGAAGTAAAATCGGAATCTATTAATAAACATTTGCAGTTTTCTAATGTGTGTCCTGATTGATTGTAGTGTTTAGCTATGGGGGAATAAGGGTTGTTTTGACGTATTGTTTGTTTATGGTTATTAAAACGAAATCTAAAATTGTTTCCAGATTCACCAATATATCCACTATTAGGACATAGGTTGCAGAATAAATAATAGATTACGTTATGGGTATCGCAGGTGAGGTTAGGTGGCTGTATCCTGATATTGGTGTTGGGTACGTAAAATGTATTAGCTATTACTAAATGTTTGCAAACTAAGCAACGAGGTTTGTTACATTTGTAATTTCCTGTTTGGTTTCTATTGTTTAGATATTTGGTAGAGGTGAGGATAGCTGATAAGTTAGGTGATTGTTTCATTGCATTTATGGGTGGTTTATCGAAAATGTCTTTTGATCTTGTTGTCTAATTGAGGTTCTTGTAATCATTTTTTAAATTGTGAATAAGTGTGTGGGAATATTGATTGTGGTTAAAACCATGGGAATCCGATTGTTGTTTTTATTTTTTCTTGTATGTGAGAAGTGTGTTACGATTTATCAGGATAGTTTTATTTAGTGCTTTTTTATTATTTTTATTGGGTATTTGCATTTTAGGAATTGTTTTGTTAAGTTATTAATATTGTATAGAAAATCTAAATGGTCTGAGCATATGCGTTTGGTTCTAAGAAATGAGCTGTATACAATAGATTTTTTTTTAATTTAAAGGGATGACAGCTGTTAAAGTGCAGGAATTTATGTTGGTTTGTGGGTTTGTTGTATAGACTGGTAGAAAGTGTATGTTTGTTTAATTTTATCATAACGTCTAAGAAAGGGATGGATGTGTATGAGTGCTCCATGGTAAATTTAATTGTATCGTGGAAATTGTTGCAGAAAGTGAAAAAGGTTTTTAATTTTTCTGATCCATGAGTCCATAATAAGAAAATGTCATCAATATATCTAAAGTAATGTGATGGTTTATATTCCGAATTGTCTAGTATCTTCTTTTCTAGAATGTGCATAAAGATATTAGCATAACTAGGTGCCATTTTTGTGCCCATTGCTGTGCCACTAATCTGTAAATAGTGTTTGTTGTTGCTTAGTTTGCAAACATTTAGTAATAGCTAATACATTTTACGTACCCAACACCAATATCAGGATACAGCCACCTAACCTCACCTGCGATACCCATAACGTAATCTATTATTTATTCTGCAACCTATGTCCTAATAGTGGATATATTGGTGAGTCTGGAAACAATTTTAGATTTCGTTTTAATAACCATAAACAAACAATACGTCAAAACAACCCTTATTCCCCCATAGCTAAACACTACAATCAATCAGGACACATATTAGAAAACTGCAAATGTTTATTAATAGATTCCAATTTTACTTCCACATTCACACGCAGAAAAAAAGAAACATATTGGATTTTAAAATTAAATACACATAAATTAGGGTTGAATAGGGACTTAGGTGTTTTAAATCTTTATAAATATTTCAATAGCTAAGCAATTTTTTTAGATATAGTAAAAAATATTTTTTAAAATATTTATGACAGTTAGATTTAAGTTAGGAATATCTGAACAGTGACGTTCCATATCACGTGACGTCCGCGTCTCTCGAAGGACGCTACTTGCCAACAAACAGTAATTTTAATTTATTTGTAACAAACAGTTATTTCTGATGAAAAATTGAGGACAATTTGAAATATCAAATATATATATAAATAAATAAATACTTTCATAAAATAAAACATTATAATTTTTAATTTGAAACTTTTTCTATATATACATATTAAGAAAGTATACGTGGCTTCTCATTATGCTATATATATATATATATATATATATATATATATGTTGGGAGACATCGGGTTCGGCTCCTCACATTAACTACAAGCATCCATTCCTGAAGTTTGAGCAGAAACTCTGCATGGTTTCAATAAAAAATATCACTCATATACTTAGGGATGTAATTTCGAGTCAGTGTTGTATGTGTTTTTTTTTATTTTACTTCATAGGATATTGACGAGAAGCCACACCTGGCTGTCTACCAACGTTATATCCGGTAATATATATAATTTTCTAGTTTTTCCTACTTTTTAACTCCATATTTTAAATATGCCCTTTTTCCTGGCTTACAATGAATTTTTGCATTGTACTAGACAAGCCTTAGTTAAATATTAAATAGTACACCATCCAGATATGATTTGCAATGTTCTAATTCAATAATGAGCTTGATATCTATTGGACGATACAGGCTTTGTTATGTGAAGACAATTTTATAGCAACAAAAGGCAAGATTAATGCCACTGGGTATTTTCGACATTAAAACAAGATTATAAGCCTAACAAACAGGACCAAAATGATCATACAGATGAGAAAACATATTTAAAATAACATGATGAGATCCCCGTATCAAATAAACACTCACTTTGAAATTGGAGAGAAAAATAAACTTAATTGTGCCAGCATCATCGTAAAGGCGTTGTTGGTGTACCGCGAGAAGTACGGCGTCTCATTTCCTCCTCGGGCCTGTTGTTGTTGACCAACAGCTAGGATAACAGTTTCGCACGTCCACCTTCGTATTGTTGTTGTTGGCCACCCGCGAAGTGAACGGCGTCGCATGTTCACTTCTTTCGTGACATATTTGAACACCCGCGTGGAGGAGGAGATCGCCTGTCAAACCTCCGTCGGGACTTTGTTGTCTAACTGCGAGGAAGACGTCGTCGCAAATCCACCTCCGTCACACGACCATTTCCCGTTATACATCTACCTACGGTGGTACGGTGATCGGTATTTGTATTTGTTAAAAAACTATATTGGATTTGTCTGTTGATTAATATGGGAGTTTCGTTAATCCTTAAAACGTATTGACACTTTTGAAATTAACCGTTTCGATACAGAAACTATTCGGCATTCATTGATTGAATAGTTGGTCTTGACTTTTATAACATTATCTCAAAAGCGTTTTTCAGAAAATTGAACATCATTCGTCCACTTGCTGTATTTGATATTACTTTTTCTACAGTGAGTCTCACCCTTACAAGGTCGAGTGCCACTCGATGTACAGGGTTACGTTAAGTGGCAGTTTCTATGGAAATGAAGGGAAGATGACGGCTAAACTTAAATTTTAACAAGATTTTAGTGATCGGAAAACATGCACTGGGGAGTAAGTTCCACGGAGAGTGGCTTCAGAAATTTGCTACTTACTGATTAAATCCGAAGGAAATGGCGATGGTTTGCTACAAAATGAGTGGCGGGTCCTAGCCGTGACATTTAGAACTAGTGGAACGATGGAATATAGTTCGTCTGAGAACTTTCGATGGATGTGCCGATAGAACATTTAAAGGCATGTGAGGTCCCGCAAATGCGAGAGATGTTAGGGCGGAAAATTCATGCGATGTTATTTAATAAATATCTCTAGTGTCAGTCTATAGTCTATGATTAAGTGTTGCCTTCTTTAAACCGGAATGGCGGATTTGATCGAATCCATTTTTCATCACATTAGATAAGCTCCAGTAAATTGTTGAAAATCGTTGTTTCTGTGAAGGAAATTTCATCATTATTTGACTTTCAGTATCCATGCCAATTAACATTTCGTTGGATTGAAATTTATAATGTTTTTTCTTGAATGTTTTTTACAAGAAAATAGACTTCTTAACTTCAGAAATTGCTATCGTTCGTTTTTGTATTGTTGCGAGTTTATTTGCTGACCTTTTGTTGTTGGGATTGTGGAAAGTTCGCATCATTATAATGTTATCATTTTCTCTATTAATTATTAGCAATACCAAAGCTAAATTTCATTTTCAATTCCTTTAACTATTAGTTTAAAAATGGGTCCAGTGGACCAATATTTATTTTTCAAGATTAACCTATTCATACTTATGTTTATTCTATCCGAATTATTTTTTATATATCTATATATTTTTTCTTCATTTTATATTATACAACTTAAGGAAACGATTTTAGAACAAAAATTAAATTATGGTGTGTGTCTTCTCCTTCTATTACCAATTAAATATTTAAAGATATCATCCATTCTAAATAGGTGCAATTTCTTTAACTGAAGTTTATAATAAAGAGAAAATGTCAGCATTACTTAATCAGAAAGGGGTGATAATATGATTGATGACAGCAAAGATGACAGAAATGATTCTTAAAACCCTTTAATGAAATGTTAAAAGGAAGACATCTATTCTATAATGATTTACGTCAAAATCCTGGAGATCCCAGTTTTGCAAGAAGACCTTGTGATTCAAATCTTTCATCATTTATATTCTTCTTCAATCTAAATCCCGTGGAAATAATCCAAAAGTCGTCAAATGCTGAAATAATTCGCGTCTTGCAGATATTTATAAAGCTACAAACTGTAGTGAGAAATAGAACCGTACAACGGGGAACAAACCAGGAATAATACAATGTGGAAAAGGAAAAAAAATCTTAGGATGGATAGAAAAAATACCAAAACGTCTGTCATATTTGCCAAGAACATGTTTGTTAAAGCCATTTGAATATATTCTGTTCAAAATGCTTCAATGAATTGAAATTATGAAAAAAATATGTAATTTGAGTTAAGTTTATAATTTCGAACTAAATGCAGAGATGTATTGTAGTTAATGAATGTCAGTTTTCTTGGTAGACGAAGAGTTAACACGCTTTATAGCTTGTGTCACGCTAATAATTCATCATACAAATTGGGTCAATAACTATGAAATAACCTTAGAAATATATATAAAGGAAGTTAGTTCTGTCTTCATTTAGGGCAACGAATCCGTGTCTTTAAGATATATTAGGGCTACTTGGAGATGGCGGACAACTAGCTAGAAACATCGAATTGTTTAATACATAATAATGTTTGCAACTTTTGCGGCATGGTCTGAACCGAAATGCATAAAAACAATTTTCATACATTTTTTTTTACACGATGTCCGGCTTAATGGCTTACATTCTGATTTACAGAGACTCCCGATAGCTTAAGTGCATTTTAGTGTTTAGTGAGTCTCTTTGACGTTTCGGAAACTGTGTTTCCATTTACTTCCATTATTAATTTGATTTTGGCCCGACTGCACAGACGATTTCATCACAAGAGGAAAAAGTAGTATTAATATAACTGTCAAGTTGAACTGATCCAGAAACTCGACAAAGAAGTGAAAGCGTAGGGAAATTTGCATTATCGAAACGAGCAAGAATAAATAGGATGGAGAAAACATGGTGTCACTTGATAAACAATTAGAACCACCAAATATTACTAGCATCGTAAACAATACGAAAGAATCATAAGATCTTCAAAAAATAATATAATATAAAAATAATTAAATGATACAAGTAAGATTTTCCAAAGACGATCAAAGTACAACGACGTTGAAATCGAAATTTCAAAATAGTGGCACAGCAATTCCAGTTGTAGTGGGAGCACTCGGATGTGTTGGAAAAGTTTCCGACAGACTCAATGAAGGGATTACTCGCAAACAAAGACTGACAAAATACAAAAAAAAATATATAGTTACAATTGCAGCCCACACTTTAAGAAGAGCTTTATCTAATTAAAATATGTTTGAGCTTAATATGTTTTTCTCAAAAAACAAGAATGAGTGGAAGATGTCATGATGTCATTTCTGATTTGGACTCGTAAAGAAATGAGTATATATCAGAAATCAAAGTAAATAATAATAATAATAATAATAATAATAATAATAATAATAAGAAGAAGAAGAAGAAGAAGAAGAATACATATATTCTAATCTTCATTGATTGAGATAAAATGTACACGTTTGCATTTTTTTGTTGGATTTAGATGTGCTACAGAAAGTACCCTGCTAACTACCACAGATTAGCTTTATAGAGAACTGACCTTAATCGTAACGGCATGTCAGCTCAGGAGTGATGTGCTGTAAACGGCTGTTCACGTGCGGATATAGTGAAAGAAAAATCACGACCGGGTGTCGAGATATCTATATACAGAGAGATTTGTAACATCTCAAGGATAAGGCAGTAAAAATATGTGACAAATCTTGGTTCCTGGAAACACACTCAGTGAAATATAGACCCATCGGAATGGGTTACGCGAACGGAAGGTATACCTGTCTGATAACCACTCTGATTTTATCAGAGCCAGACTTTATATTGAGTACATTCGGCAGTGATGAATAGCCCGGGTATGTTCATATTAGATGAAAGGAATAAGATGAAGGAGAATTTTTGTTAAGAGCATTCAGCAAGGAAACATCACGTTTTACTGCTAAGCAAAAGATAAAAAAATTGCTTTTTCGATATTTAGATCGTCAACAAGAACTAAACAAGAAAACTGGATTTGATTAAAGTTAACAATCAAAGAACAACGAACCAATTCGTTTACGTTGCACTGCCAGAAGAAAACAGTATCCATTAAATTTAAATCTGAAAACAATATAGACGTTGCTCAGGAGCTGAGAAACCTATAAAATATGAAGGTTACAGCTGTTTCTAGTACCGAATTTGTACTTGGAAGCGTACTAAAAATATAAAGAATTAAATAGTTTAATTGGAAATCCTTAAAACGGAACAGTCTTTATATGCCGGCTATTATTTTTTGTGTTAGGGAAATATAAACGATACTGGAAAATTGTGTAAAATGTGTGTCGTTCATTATTTGGCCATGAAGATTAGGCATCTGAATAAAGCTGGGTTATTCAAGAGAAATAATAAAAAGAAAATAATGACTAGAACGTCTGCTGCGTTTGGTTTCTTCAGGTTAGGAATTCTAAACTGAAGAAATGGAACGAAACAGTGTCTCTTAGTCGAAACGCACCGTTTATAGCTTTTTGACTTTGTCTCATTACCTTCACGCACTCTCTCTCCCTCTCTCACACCCACAGACATACACTTAAGAAATTTTAAATTAGAGAAATTCTGAAAAGCTTACAACACACACACAAACACACACACACACACACACACACACACACACATATATATATATATATATATATAGTTTATGAAAAACTAGGTAATCCGTATGTGTAAACCTAAGGAGAATAAAATCAATGTAAATTCAGAGCAAATAATTTTTGTTTGGAAGTAAAGTCTGATGATCCGCAGTCCTTTTAAAAGGAATGTGGTGAAATAATTTATTACATGGAACCTTAAAGTGGTCTGTTTTTATTTAAAATATATATATATAGAGAGAGTTAAGTTACGAGAAAATTTGCTAATCCGTACGAGTAGTTCCAAGGAGGATAAAATCCTGAGAGCTCAACGTAAATCCAGAGCTAATAATTTAAAGATAAACAGGCCACTTTAAGGTTCCATTGTAATAATTAAATTCGTTCGTTTCATCGTTTGGAAATAATGTCTCATGATCCAGAGTTCTTTAAAAGGGCTCTGGTGAAATAAATTATTACAATATGGAATATGCACAACAAAAATGCATCTGACTTCATGCGAGTACATTGTAGCCGCAGAGAATACGCAGGAATTAGAGATTTTGCCAATGAATAGATACAAATATGAAAAAACGCTTTAAAACTCAAGCGAATTGGCTAATCGTAACAAAGTGCGCATCGTAATGATTATAAAATCCTAGGAAAGTCTACAACTTCAAACGGAAAGAAAATATGGCGCATTATGCAGACCACTGATTTATCTATAATTCCTTGTCTCTTGTAACAGCCACCAAAATCCAAATAAAATGTCTGGAAGACTTGAATATAAAGATAAGACAAGTAGAATGATATGTAATAATATGTTTCTAAAATTGTTTACATTAATTACGAAATTATAATATGGTGCCTTCTAAAAATTAATTACGAATAGAACGCATAACATATTCAATAACACATCTTCACGAGTGTGCGTCTTAAGCAATCATCCGTTTGGCCTAAACAACGGAACCACGAACAGAAGGAAAAACTCCTGAGAGAGAGAGAGAGAGAGAGAGAGAGAGAGAGAGAGATAGAGAGAGAGAGAGAGAGAGAGAGAGAGACTGAACAATATACGGCAAAATATGACACGAACCTCACAGTTGTTAATGATTTTAAGGTTGAAATTCTTAAGGCTGATATAAGAAAGCTACTGGAGTTTTGAGAATACATAATATTGATGTTTTATATAAATGCCTATCAATACAATGTCCAATAACACTCGAGATTTCAGTGAATGACTGAAGGGGACAAAAGAAATGAAGATACGGTGGCCTGATAACTTCCTGAGTTGAGGAAATTTGTCATGTTCAGGGATGCCAATCATTTCCGCAAAGTGATGATTATTGGGAAGAAGTTGTCTGAGCATATCATCATTTTTACCAATTGGAAACGTACGGGATAATGGTGATTCGGCTTTCTCGGCAGAGCAATATAGGTCTTGGCTGTAATGGTTTGAATAGTCAGTAATAAAGTATAGAGCTTGTCTGAACATTTGCCACTGAAGCAACAATACACTTCAGATAGGATTGCGTCTGCCTTAAAAGGCTGCAGAAGGTAAAATAAATGAGTACGTTATTTCCTCTCTGCATGCTCCATGATTTCGGCCATTGCTACGCTTATAAAATCATGGCGACGTGGTGTGAATGTTTGCACATCGTCTTGCTAGATGAATTGTGACTGAGTTTTGAGTTCGAACACACTAGGCGTTACATATTTTCAGTCTAGGACCACATGCAAACCACGCTTACAAAAGCATGGCCACAGAGATATAATGGTTAGCAAGCATGCCTCGCTCGATCAATTACGACTAAATGGAGAGTGCGATTTTCTTTGGGTGCCCCAAAATGTCGGCCTTGTTCTATATCTTATATTCGCTTATTAAATCAAAGTGCATATCGAAGTGGTGTACTGTTTAAGGAGGTTGGCGTTCTAGATCAATTACGGCTGAGGTTTGAGTTTGATTAACTTTGAATGCGCAAAACACTCGGCATTGTATCACATGTAAGCTATCCTTATAAAATCCTGGGAAATTTTAGGTGGTGCAGTTGTTAATAAACTTGTGTTACTAGGTCAGTTAAGACTTAGTAGCGAATTTGATCGTCACTGGCTTAGAAAGTTATTATTCGGTTCTTGTTGTGTTCACTCATTCGTTTGGTCTTTTACTCTATCTAAGATACGCTAAGAAAATTGCCATAGATTTCTTGGCAGTTGGCAAAGTGTAAATTGCTGGTCATGTTCCTTACGGCAAGACGCATTTCGTTTTTATGAACATGAGCGAGAATAATGTTTGGGCGTGAGTGTTTATTTGCGCAGCTTCTGTGTTAGACAAAATTGATACGGTCATTTTCTTGTTTTCTTTTAGTATAATTTTCTTTTCATTTATAGAGTTAATGTGTTTAGAAATACTCCAAATGTTCACTGATTGCAATCTCTCTCGCCTTATATGTTATTATGCCTTTCAGTTATACTACTCTAATAAATGGTTTCTATGTATAATTGTATAGTTGTATTGTTGAAAACTCTATTTCTTCTTGATATTGAGATGCAGTCAGTACATTGTACTCGTTATCATAATGAAAGTTATGGTATAATTTTTTCATTTATAGTAAGTGGTACGATTGTATTTAAACGAGTTTTAATTTTATATTTATCCTTGAAAAGTATGTTCTTTTTGGAGGATACTACAGCGCTATAATGGCTTAAATATGTGCAGATAGATATCTGACCAGTGATCTGTAGGCTAAGTGGTCTTAGTAGTCGAGTGGTATTGTTTCTAATATAATTATTTTTGATACGTTTTAGACAGAATGCTTTTCCCTCAAGACAAAATATATATATATATATATATATATATATATATATATATATATATATATGGAGAGAGAGGGTAAGAGAGAGAGATAGGTTGATGTGCGTACACAAATAACCAATCTGCAGATATATATTCCCCTCCACAATGCCATTATTAAGACTACAAATCAACTTCAACATTTTGAATGAAGAATTTCTTAGTTTTTATTATTTTACTGTGTTAGATATGAATTATCTATTATTTTTACTATTACATTTAGTATTATGTGTTCCAGTGCGTCAAACACGCGCACAAACATTCGCACACACACGCACACACATACACACACATATATATATATGTATATATAAATGTATATATATATATATATATATATATATATATATATATATATATATATATATATATATATATATATATATATATATATATATATATATATATATATATATATATATATGTATATATATATATATATATATGTATATATATATGTATATATATATATGTATATATATATACATATATATATATGTGTGTGTGTATATTCATATATATATATAGTAGGTGTTATGTATTCACACATACAGTGCTATGTAAAATTATTTGGAAAGTTAAACTGTTGGAAATTTCAAATTCTCATCTTATGAGTGAATATCTTTTGTATTGTGGTGTCTAGAGATAAAAAAATGGTTATATCGAAGTCATTTTTCACGAGTATAATCTTTTAGCCAGCATTATCAAGAGGTATGGAAGATGCGAAACTCCCATCCCTCCTCTTCAAAAAACGGATTTCGTCTCCTTCCCATAAACCAAATAAGATGCAGTGTTTTAAACGGGGATATCTTTAAAAATATATTATTGCTTCCAAGAATATAATGCACATTGTTAATTTTTTATGTAACTTTCTACAGCATGAATAATTAATTCAATATGTCTGGCTTAGAATGTGTACAAATCTCCACAGATGCCAGTTACCATTACGTAAATTTGGATTCTTTAGAAAATTTCTACACATTCCTTCTGTCAATATTTGACCCATGATTTAACTCAAGGATTTCCAACTTCGAGCAAAGCTATGGCCATGATTGTGGTATTTTTTGCTTTTAAGATATGGAAGAATTCGTTTGTTGATAAGTTGCCATAAGTTTTGGCTATGTATAGAGAAATTATTTATAAGATTGATTTTTTTCAAGTCATACATATCCCATCGTGACGTAGAGATATACATTTTCTGTTTTCATATCGTCCATTATGCCTGTTAAAAATTATTCTCAGCAAATATGATTGCAAAAACGATATTAGTGAAGAAACATAAAATTACACGGGCAAATTGAGCATATTTTGAGAAATATGAAAGGAACTCTTATACTCAAGATCCTTTCGCACAAAATCTATGCTTTTAATGATCCAGGATACCTTTTGATATTCTTTTCTTCAAAAGAGTTTATAGCATATCTAAGACTGTTCGCTCTGCGGTTTCATCTCATTTTTTTTTTTAATCATTCACCCTAATCAAGATAATAAAGACACTAAGATGCAAGAGGTTACTGAGTTTTAGATACTATGAGAAAATCGTATTAAGAAAAGGAATTGAAAAGGCAGAAGACTGATATTTCATACAAATTTGACTGAGAGGCAAGAATCCGGAATCGACGCCGAAAATAGAGAAGTGCGATGACAAATAATTACCATAGAAGTTACGGTTACATCTAGCTATATAAACTGTGACCGGAAGAGAGCTTGCTGCTAAATTACGCACTGTTATTAAGTTCATAAAGTTTATCTGGCATAGAGGAGAGGTCATCAGAACAATTATTATGAAATTATTTATAGAAAGACAGAGCGAGCAGCGTTATGGTGGTGGGTAAGGCAGTGAAGCCGAGATACCAGGTCAGAGCTAATAGCTTAGTAGATTCTTCTTTTGATTTTATCAAGAACCACTAAATATATAGCAGGAGCACCAGACCAGATGTGTCAGCTTTATTCAAAGAAAGGTCTAATGTTAAAAGAATACATATCTAAGACATATTCTGGAGCATGACATAGAGAATCAAATTTCATAGCATCAGACCTGACAATGGAAGCAATAAAAATGTTCAACTTCATCTCAGCGTGAAATGTTAGACGGCGCAATGATTCAAACTCTTTGAGATTAGCATCAAACATGGAAGACAAAAAGGGATCTCTCAGGCGATTAAAAGATGGGAATTTCGTTAAAATTAAGAAAACATTCATTGTCCCATTTAACAATATATTTTTGAGATTAACTGCCAATTTTCACTTATCGAACCAAACAGACACACTATTAAGACAGAGTTAAATATAAGTATCAATAACACAGATAGTGATTAGATTACTGCTGATAACGTGGTTGACGTGGATAAACATAAGAAACCACATAGGTCTGAAGATAGAGGATTAATACTACCAGATCTAACCATAGGCCATTCAAGACAATTTTCAATCGCGATTTGATTGAAAAAACACTGAGACAGTTCAAAAAACACTTTGTAAGTTTTCTTTTCAGGTTTCTGCTAACGTATAAGAAACCGCAACAGAATGCTTTTCACTATCTTTATATTTATATATATATATATATATATATATATATATATATATATATATATATATATATGTGTGTGTGTGTGTGTGTGTGTACGCGTATGTGGGCGTGGGTGTATGCATATATATATATATATATATATATATATATGTGTGTGTGTGTGTGTGTGTGTGTGTGTGGGCGTGGGTGTATGCATATATATATATATATATATATATATATATATATATAAAACAGTAAGATATATATTTATTCATCGAGACTAGAAGAAACCGCAACAGAATGCAACCTATATTTGGGACTATATATATATATATATATATATATATATATATATATATATATATATATATGCATCAACCTTCCTTTTAGCATATGTTATTGAATACGGCAGACAAAGGAAAGATTTAATTATTTTTATTTAGTTTTTCCAGTATCCTTTTTTTTTTTTGGGTGTCAGGGAGTACAGAAATTTGTCACAATTTTTTTTTGTTCCGAATCTGTACCAAAAATATATATATATATATATATATATATATATATATATATATACTGTTTGTGAAGGTTAAATTGACATCTAACTTTACACAATAATGAAAATAACTGTGATATCTCATTTATCTGATATATTTACCAAAATTACAGAAAGATCTTGAGCTTACTGCTTGTGTGGCTTGGGGTAGAGTGCTCTTGCTAGACATAAGTGTAAATTTACAGAGCATTATATAAATTAACTGTTTTAAATTATGTTTTTCCTCTATACAGTAATAACCATGTTTCAAAAAAAGCTAATATATACACTATATATATACACATATATATATATATATATATATATATATATATATATATATATATATATATATATGAATAAAAAAAAGAAAGAACAGCAAGATATATAATCCGGTGTTCTTTACAAAATAGTGGTCAATGTAAATTTACAGAGCATTAATATTATAAATTAATTGATTTAAAATATGTTTTTTCGCTACACAGTTCTAACCATGTTTCAAAATGGAAACTAAAAAGCCACAAATTTAATTTTGTGATTAAATTAAAGACATTGAGGATGAAACGGAACTAATGTCTTTAATTTAATCACAAAATTAAATTCGTTGCTTTTAGCTTCCATTTTAAAACATGGTTAGAACTGTGTAGCAAAAAAAAACATATTTTAAATCAATTAATTTATAATATATATATATATATATATATATATATATATATATATATATATATATAAGAAGAAGAAGAAGAAGAAGAAGAAGAAGAAGAAGAAGAAGAAGAAGAAAACAAGAAAAGAATGAGAAAAAAAGAATTGTAATTAATACATGAATTATTCAACAGCTCTTGAACTGTTCAGCCCACCCTCCTTACATCGGTCTTACGTCAAAAGTTAATACTACAGCCCCATCTGGAGTTTTGGATCTTGTACGATTTTCTCCTTGCTTGTCTGAGAAAAGCGCTGCATTGTATTGATCCCATCTTTGTTTTATTTCTTTCGGTTATGATTATTTTCCCTTTGTATTTTTTATAAATTCAGACGAGAAAGCTTTCAGAAGAATTGTTTCTTTTATCCTTTTTATGTATGCGTCATACATGTATTATCTCCAGTCATTTCGAACTCTGCTCAATTCACATTGATCCTTTCCTCTATTGCCGGCTTGCAATTATTTCTGTTTTTAATCTAATTGTGTTGGTTTTTTTTTTCATTTATTAAAGTATATTCTAATCTTTGGATATGCGTTATCTCATGTCTCGATTTCATAAGATTCAAGATTTCAATGTCATCAACTTCTTTTTCTCTTCTCACGCCTCCCTTTACATGACTGTTTTTCTTTCTGTTATCCGTCGCGCTGCTCTTAAAGTAAGTTTCTTAGATTTACTTTTCAAATTGTTAGTTGTAACAGTAAGACATATGCTTATAATTTCATCTCAAGCACTTCTCACTTTGCAAAGTTTTTTTTCAGGATTTTTGCTTCCTTGTCAACTACGATCATACAAAAAATAAATCCAACGTCAATCATCATCATCATCTATCTCTTTGAATCCTTTTATTATAGCCTGTTTCTTTGAGTATCAGTAACCCCTCGAAATGATTAGGTTTATTTCCCTTGCTAAATATAAGATGATTATCAAAATTGTTCTTGGGCTATTCATGAGTTTATATACTTGATCTTAATTCCAAATAAATTAATACACAGATAATCTGTATCCTTTTTGAGAAGAGTTCTTGTCAACTGATCTCCTGCCTTAAGGAACTTAATTACCAAACAGCACAGGTTTAAAAGCTGTAAGATTGAAAGAAATACTTATAGATTCTAGTTAATTGATGAATGTGCACAGACTTTTGACTCAAAATTACGAACATATAGCCAACTAAATTTGGTTCTACAGAAGGATGCTAGGAATGCTATGGACAGATCATGTGAATACCGACGATGGCTTACAGACGAAAAAACAAGAACGAACGAACACCATGAAGAGATCGTTGATATTTCTGAGGTTCATAATGAGGAAATTGGGTTTGAAATCTCTGATACTCACAGGACAAACAGAAATCAATCTTGAGAGAGGAAAGCAGAGCTCATCCTACCTGACTAGCTTAATGGATGCCGGAGCAGTTTTGAAAAAGATGGCAAAAAGAGAAAAGTTACAAATGACAGGTAATTATAGAGACCCTTTTTCGGCAACGTCCTAAATGGACACAGCACAGAGAAAAACTTATCAGTGACTTTAACTTTAGAGTGGTGTCATTGGAGCGAGGTAACTTGGTAAAGGAAATCCTTTTCAGGCAAGTTGTAAATTTACTGATTTTCATCAAATAAGCTGATTTTTATTCAAAGCAAATCTAATAAGCCGGGAGCAGGTTTACATTCAATCTCATCCAATAATATTTGCATGAAATCGAACACAACATCGGTTGGAATTTAAATCGGCAGTAACGATGGAATTCCTTAGTGAAGTGTGGCACTTTGTAATGATCCTCAATTGTGATTGTGTAGCGCCAATCTAAAGTATCTAGCGGGCAATCACATTCCTTAGCAGCTACCGGATTTATACTATTGTACACTTTTTACTCATTGCGTTTCGAAGACGGGTGTATAGGGATTATACATTTCGCTGGTATGTTTTCAATATGAATACCTAAACTGAACGAGGCTATTTAACACATAATTTTAGAATTATATAGCCAAAACTCTAATATAATTGCAGATGGTAATAACTTATAAAATCCTACAGGCCTGCTGATCTCATATGAAAGTACGTATACGCACAAGAGCTCACTGGTCCGTGTAACATGAAGGTTAGTATCATTTTTTGTACCTGATATTGATTTCAGTGTTCTCCATCTAATTTGCTGTTTGTCAAACAAGGCAAAAGAGTAAAGTAGGTCTTGTTATCAACATCTACCCAGTGGGGAGCGGGGTTGCATTCATACGTATCCGATATTGTATAAAACGATTACAACTGCGCCGCGATCACATTCAAAAATACAGTATGAAGGTATAAAACATAAACGAACAAACAAAACAAAACAAAAATACAAACAAACACGTTTGAATTAATACAGTGATATATTATTCTATATGGTCTGATGGCAAGGAAATTGCCTCATTTTACATGCATCAGTTCGATGCAGAGGGTCACTAAATAAAAACGAAGCAGAATAAGAAAAGAAAACATCAGGACTATCCCCGAGAGTTTAGAAAACAAGCAAGTGTTAATTATAAAGATGTTCAGTACAGGAAAACGCTGTTTAATATATCATTTCAGAACGATAATTATAATCTATAGTAAATATTTCCCACGTCTGTTTTTATTGTCTTGTCGTAATCCAGCATTCAAATAAATAATAAAGGAACATGTACGTTCTCACATATATAGCTAAGATTAGTTGTTGATAAGGTTTGCAATGCTTATGTATATTCCTTTCGATTTTTTTCTGTTTGGAATATTGAGAGAGTAATATGACAAATTACGCTCTCGACTACATTTTAATTCAACATATCTTTCCAGTCAGAAAAGCGACATATTCTGAATATATCTGAATAAATAAGACTTAAGCAGTAATTGGTACAGTCTTTTTTTAAGACCATTGCTCCGCGAATAAAATAGCTTAGGGTTGAATTTGAAAATCTGTTTATTAATTTAACTTTCCTCGGCGACAGCCAGTAATATTTAACATTTAAACTCCTTCAAATCTATATAGCAATCACACACACACACACACACACACACACACACACACACACACACACACACACACACACACACAAATTGGGAAACCCTTCTAAATATTTCAGCCTTTCACCCACCTGGTTTAGAAAATATTTTTCCTATCCCAATTTCTGGGTTATTAAATAGAATATTTAATCTCCTCCCCGGTTCACGCCTCCAAGCCTTAAATATTTAAATCCGTACATTTTGTCAAGCATGATTAGCATATCAATAACTGGATTTTTAAAGGTGGGCTAAGCAATAATTTCTTGACCTTGGATATCGATATATATATTCTGAGACTGGAATTGCCAAATCAAGAATACCTTATTCTGGGATTTTGATTCAGCTAAGGAATATTCGATCTTATTCGTTCCTTGCGGCATCAGAAACACAGATTCATATATGTACCATTTTGAAAAGCTTTGAAGGAGTGTGTAATGATCGATTTGTTTTCTTAAGCATAAAGCATGCACCATCGCCTATAAATCAAATCCAATATTCGAGAAATCAACGATTATCCTCCCCGGAATAAATAACTGTTGGCCAATTGGATTATCCGCTTGCGCAAACTATACATGAACGCATACTCATGCTCTATTGGATGTTCAAAAACACGTGAGTAGAATTCATATGCAAGCATGAAGGAATGCAATATGCCCATTTATTAAGCTAACATTCGAAATACCCTGCATGTACGGGAAATTGAACTCAGAATATTGCAAACGAAGGATAGAGGATTATGCCAAAACATTAAATTAAATGAGAAAAAATGCCTGAAGTGTGGCCCGAAGATTGAATGTAACATTTGTGTATATATATATATATATATATATATATATATATATATATATATATATATATATATATAAGAAAAAATATACGGAATAAACAATATATTTAATGTTAATCATGTTTTATGAATATGTCCTGAAGATGGTTTATTAGACCGAAACGTGTTTTTCCGTATATTTTTCTCCATACTGTCGGATCTATATCCATATATATATATATATATATATATATATATATATATATATATATATATATATATATATATATATATATATATATTTGTGATATAAAAGGACAGTCAAATTTCTCATACAAAATGTTTTTCGAAACCAATTAGTTAACATCAATATCGTAGTAAACGATATCGTGAACGGAGAAGTAAAGTTTAAATTGCTGTTTCCATATAGGAATTATTCGGCATTCTTTGACTGAAGAGTTAGATTTACTTTAATATGAAATTCCCTAAAACTTTTTGTTAAAATCAATTTTCTGGCAATTAAGCTTCTGAAGTTCATTACGTGTTATAGTTTTTTTTTTCATAATGATTGAGCTACTTTTCAAACATTATATTCTTCACAATGTGATATTGTTTTCTCTTTCAGCTTCACTCGTTATCCATTTTTCTTGTTGTTGATAATATAAGCGGATCGAACATGAGTTTTTATTATTTTGTAGCGATAGTCGTTTGTGATTTTCTAGGGACACATTATGAGTTCAATGAAGTCTCGTCTTCAAATTTAAATTAAAAAAAACGATTTACTCGATTGAAAAAGAATAATCATTGATCGGAGCTTTGTCAGAATGGTAGACTTTGCTAAATGTCTTAGACCTTTCCAATATCTGATATGGGTTTGTTTTCTGTCGTTATGCTGAGGGTTGTAGCGATTGTAAACCTCTCGATTAAATGCTTATTTCTTTCTATCTCTATAATGATTTGCCAAGCGTTGTTTAGATGTGGCACAACGCCGAAAGTATGAGGCACACAGTGAAGATCGAACTCACTACTCAGTCGTAATTGATTTAGCGAAACAAGCTTGCGAACTATTACACCGCCTCGAGCTGCCCTTATCTCAATTTATATATGGAACCTATTCTTTTAATTATTGATGGTAATGGGTGTGTTCTAGTAAAGTTTGATTTGATACATGGTAATGGTTTTCGTCTGTGGTTTTGTACTAAAAGTCTACAGGATCTACGAACAATCGCTTTCTTTAAGATCAGAACATTAGTTTTAGAAAAAAATATTATGGTTTCATTTTGATATTTCAAATTATTAGTTCGCATCTTGGACTGTTCCTCTTGATGAAGAACACAATTTTTTTCTTCTTAGAATTGATCGTTTCATCGATTTGTTTTTACGGCTTATCGACCTTTTTCAGTTTACTTAAAGTCAGAAAATCATTTCAGATTGTAAGAAATTTTTGTGATAATGATGATTTACTGATACAAGTCCAAGTAATGAACATATAGTCTGGGGAAAAACAGGTAGATTCATGAGCAATGGTATTTGGCCGTCAGTAACTTTAACAAACCCGACTGGGATTGGAACTCGTCTCCCTATCATTTTAGAAATTTCTAGGATAGATTTACCTTTTCAGAGTTCTGAGGTGATAGTTTTCTTTTCAGCATCACTTAAACTGCTTTTACGGCCCATCTTTTCACTAAATTCTTACACTTTTCTAATAATTTGGCATGTTCAAATCACCGTGCTGATAACAAATATGGCGGCAGTTTGTTTACATTTCGCAGATCAGTACGAAAATATCAGTGATTACGCAGGTTAGTTTTGCCAAGATTGTGTGAAAATTTTGTGTGAAAATTTTGTGTGAATTGATTGGACGGTTTTTGAAATATTAGAAAAAGTTATCTCAATAGTAATTTGGCACGGGTGTATATATATATATATATATATATATATATATATATATATATATATATATATATATATATATTTGGTTGGATAGATGTGAGTTTGTGACCCTGGGTTTCACGCTTTAGCGATCGTCAGACAAACTGATTAATGTTTTAGCGTGAAACACAGGGTCACAAACTCACATCTATCCAACCAAATATGTTAGCTCTATCTCTGATATTGAGCGCTTTCTAATAAGTACCGCGCATATAATATATAAATAATTATACATATATATATTTGTTTATATTTATATACACTTTTCACATATATTTCGCTCCCCACACGGGTTGAGCACTCGCGCTATTCTTTTAACGAAAATGGATAGATTTGATCTACGATACTCACTGAAAAACATCCCCATACCTACCCAAGCTTCATACAAATTCCAACTAACAGAGAAAATCGAAAGTCTAATAAGACGAATGAGATGGAAGGCATATTTCTCCCTCAACGACCCAAAAAACCAAACAACTGAAAAACCCGAGACATTCAAATTTAATACAAAAAAGTGTCCACCAATATGCAAGAAAATGTTAAAATTCGAAGAGGACATGATAAATATAGTTAGAACCTTGAAATTCAAAAGACACTTGGACAGGAAAAAATAATCAACTCCAACAAGGTATTCATTTTGGCTGACAAAATCACAAACATATATACTATAAAACCTACAGCCTACAATCAACTCTTAACCAACAAAATTACACAACTATACAAAAAACAAACATGAACACAATAAACATCATAAACCAAGAAGCCAAAAACATAGCCACCAAATTGAATATAGATGAAAGAGTAAACAAACTAGCTGAACATTATGCTTTCATCACGGCAAAGGACCACAAAACCATCTTCATAGAAAAACCCACATTCAGACTAATCAACCCGGCGAAGAGCGAGATAGGAAAAATTAGTAAGAAGATCCTAGAAAATATCAACACCACCCTAAGAGAAAAATTAGGTCGCAACCAGTGGAAAAACACCAAAGCCATAGAGTGGTTTAATACGATAGACAACAAGAATAAATCCACTTACATCCAATTTGACATTGTGGATTTTTATCCTTCCATTACAGACAGCATATTAAATGAAGCCATACAACTGGCACAGCTAAATGTAAAACTCACGGACGGTGATATAAAAATAATCAAGCATTGCCGCAAATCCCTGCTGTTCCACAACAATGAACCATGGGCAAAGAAACAAAACCACAACCTGTTTGACGTAACAATGGGCAGCTACGATGGAGCAGAAATATGCGAATTAGTAGGCATACTCATCCTATCATACCTGACCAGAATCCTGGAGAGAAAGGACACAGGATTATACAGAGATGTATTGAATCCGAAGTTTTGTCTTTCTTACAAAAAAAATGCGCTGAAAGCGATTTTAACTTTGGATGTCTATAAAAATATATTGTATATGGATTGATTAAAATACATACGGAGAAGGCTGGAATATCTACTTAAATTTTAAGATGAGAATTAAGGTAAAAGAAACGCGTTTCTATAGAAGGATGCTGACGAAACTATTGAATATATGATCCAAAACAACATTTTTGAAAATAAATGGAAGGAAAAGTATACTTACAATTAACATCATGGACAGTTGATATTTCTAGGATAGATAATGAGAATAGATTGCTTGGAAAATGTGATAGTATAGGACATATTGAAGTCAAGGGAGAAAGGGGAAAGTAGCAAATAATCTACTTAACTTGCACCAGTAAATGTTTGGCAGAAAATATATTAGGAAAGAAAGAAAAGACAGAACATACAAATAACCACAAAGGAGAATAAATTGAGTGGAGATATGATCAACAACATCACGAAGTTATATGGCACATAGATGAAGAAACTAAATGCCGTAAACGACTTCGGAATGGGTAAGCATGTCCCTTAGCAGGTCTTCTTTCAAAAAATCAATATGGCTGACATATCTCAACCGCCGATATGTTTACTGCTATTACTGAACAAACATGTCAAACTTTAGTTCAAAATGGCGAAGGTCTGTCTGTTGCATTAGTTGCCTTGAAGGCATTTAAAAAAAGTTTGGCTCGCTGTTCTTCTTGACAAATTCTAGGCTCATACATAATTCTCGTCGATTCCTTTTTATTATTGGTTGCAACCTTTCTTATCAAAATGCGGAATGAAATTTGTATTGACATTCAATCTGTTGTTAACTGGAACAAGAAAAGACTTGTTAATTTTTACGTTTCCAAAACGAAACTCCTCTGCATTAATAATTTTCTAGAAATAGTCTTGCCTTCCAACTGCATGACTGATACTAAACTCCAGGTTTCCTACTTTTAGGTATGATGTGGAAGGATTATATTTTATCAATAACTAGCCTGTAACTATTCAATGTGTGACATGTTGTTTTGGTTAACAACATATCAATTCTTTATCTGCCATTTAATGGCGAAACTTAAATATCTTCAGAGATTTGAAATAATAAATATATGATGCATGTTATTCTGATTACACAATTGTATACATGGTATGTGACACTCAGCTTTTTTTTTGCCTGAACGCGTTTGTGTGGACATAAATACTAGAGGCGCTGATATGTGTATTTCGCGATGTAGTTACATTTTGGAATGTATTTGGTTTTCTTGAAGAAGTTTTATTATATTATATTGATTGATTACATGAAAGAGTGGTTTTATCTTGGTTGTTTGATTTTGTTCAGTTGCATATCAAACTATGTGGTTAATTTGAGGCCGAAATCTAGATATTTTTATTTAAATTTGCACTTTCAGTTACGGATGTTTTGTACATAATTTTATACTTTCAGTGTAGTAAAGATGTGATCTATACATACATACATACATGCATACACACACACACACATAGATAGATAGATAGATAGATAGATAGATAATATTAGTGTTAAATATACACATACATATTTTTCTCACTTAAAACGTCTTCAACTCACCTCTCTAAAACTCTTCTCTGTTAAGTTTTAATCTCCCACCTTCTCTCGTCTATTACCCCTCTCTTTAGCTCTAACATTCGTCCCACACTCTCATATTTACACACTCTCTAAATTCTATTTTTATATCCGGATTTGTTTTTTCTGTTTTCTTTTTGAATGTGTAGGCCTGATGAATTGGAGAGTATTTACGATTCCAATTAAATAAATTATGACCATGGAATATTAGTGTTTAATCCTTTTTATTATATATATATATATATATATTTATATATATATATATATATATATATAATAACATTTATTTATTTTTACTCTAAAATATATTTTATATATTTATATTGTTTTATTGATTGTCATTTTTGCTATATAAATATATTGTTGGTTATTTTATTATAAGAAAGTACTGTTGCTTTTTGTTTTTGAGTTCACTATTTACTCATAGATAAGAGGTTCTATAACACCAGGTCAGTGTGGACCTAGATTGAACAGCATTTAAAAGGTCACTTCCTGCTCCTCAAATTCGAATCTAGTTTATCGTCATACACCGGGCGCTCACTGTGTAGAACTAAACACTTTTACTCACCAGAATGTGCATATTTATAAGCCTTTTACTCCTCCATGCACTGTATATTACTGTCAGATCGGTTCTGAAGTCCCTGATATATATCTAGAGATTCTCTAGAAAATCCAAAGTAGGATAAACGATGTTACTCTTCTTGGAATGGCATCCTGTTTTCTGGTACTTTTTGCACTACCGCAAGTGGTTTCTCTTCATAGCTTCTATAAATATTTTCATGCTAAATTCTCTGACGATCTACCGTTGTCGTTCCCTTAATTACACGCAGTACTAGATTTGTAGATAGGTCTCGTTACTTTACTATTGAAATTGCATATTGTAGCATTAAGTTCATTGCTTAGAATTATCTCTCGTCCTGCTCAATACGGACAACACATTTTGGGCTTTCTGATTTCTTGTTAATCATCATCATCATCATCATCATCATCATCATCATCATCAATCAAGCGTAGTCGGGATCATCGAGCCAATGCGAATGATCGTTTCTTTAGCTGTATAGAATGCGCGATGCCTGGGCTACGTACGGTTTTGAATGCACTGTCACTTTCTTCTTGACCGGTTGCCATTCGAGCGTGTCCTGCTATTTACTCACATTCCAGTTACTATCGTTACTCGAAAATGCAAATGCGATGCCAGTCCTAATGGTCGACCTTCTTTATGCCCGTTCTTTTATTGTCGTCTTTGTTTCTTTAGCTCTCAGTAAATACTTGCTTATTTGTGGATATTTATCTTTTTGCTTGATGTGAAATATTTAAATAAATGATACTGATAACAAAAAGCAATTTACGCTTTACATGACAAGAAGGAAACCTAATTATATTTTTGATATTATTAGGAATCATTTGCCAAATTAATTGTAGATATTCTCAAGAAAATTAAAGTCTGAATTTTGACGATCGATGGATTCAAAGAATAACATCATCAACTGTATGTAAGAACCACATAAAGCCTTTTTAATTGATTGCTCTCCTGTTGTGTAATGATTGACATCCTTTCAATGTGTGTAAAATGACTGTTGTATTTAATCAACAAAAATCTCTAATGGTGTTTGAAGGAAAAGATATAAACAATTGATCTGTTTGGAATACAGTTATTGACTTTTGTTAGATAGTTTGCCAACTGAGTGGAAGAAAACATAATCAGCCTTAGTATTTAACGAACAGGTGGGGAAGAATAGATAATTCACTAAATTTGCCTATAGTATATGTACGGAAACCAACTTAAATAGCTTGGGGGCACATGTAATTCATCTTACCGAGTTCTCTTTCTTTGTCGATGAAACTTAGCAATTCATAAAATTTTAATTCATATCCATTTGTTTCCTTCTAAACTAACGAATCATTAACAACGTTAAGTGGGTGTTTGGCTTAAGTAATGTATTTTCATTGTTTCAGATAAAATTTCCAAAATATATCAGTGAAATTTTTATTTTCCATAATTAATGTTTTTATCATATTTTAAAAATGTATGGGATAGAAAGAAATAAAATTCACATTCAAGACGCAATTACAAATTACATCTTACGTTAATGTATTTAATAAGTTTTTCGTAGTCGAATCGTTTGTTTGAAGACGATTATGTGGCAGTAGTTTTCGAATTGAAGAAAATATGTTCGCGTTTAAAATGGTCAGAGGAAAACGTAAGAATAAAATTAAAATAACAATTAAATTCTTTTTTTTTCAATGTATAATTTATCAAACAGTCATTTCTAAACAAAATAAATATGTAGGTATTAGAGACTTTTATACCCTGCTAATATTATCGAATATAGGGAGTCGAATATGAAAGTAGAAAATACGAAAATATAAAACGATAAACACAAATCGATTGAAAGGAAGAAAAATAAAGGACATGTTCACGTAAAATGCATTCCATATTGGACAGAAATTCAGCAGCAAATGAATCCCGGACCGTTCAAAGATTTACAGTTCTCTCGTGTATCATGAATTAATTGACATAAAATGAAACAGCGAAAACTTCATTTCTCATTTGTTTTGGCATTGGCAATAACATTGATTATCGGTTCATTTGACCAAAGGAAAATTTATTTGACCGGAGATGGATACTTCTGCAAAAAGGGGTATTATTGGAATTTTGAATAATCAATAAGGAAAAACAGACTAATCAAGCACTCGATAAAGAATAACATTGAGTGCTCAAAAAAGGCTCAAATCAATACCCCTGACTATATAAGCGACAAATTAAAAGAAACATCATCTTTTTAATTCCATCATGTTAATCTGGAGGCCCGAAATAACTTCACCATATGCACGGTCAGAGTTACAAACTTATTGAGAAATGTGTTCAGCAAAAATTATGACTTACGTTTAGCCAAGTACTGAATGGTCTTCACATTAAACAAGGACATTTCTCAAGAAAAATGGGCGCATTTCACCTAAGAAAATTATGCAGACTAATTCTTTGCATATTTCTATTTTTATATTAAATATATTTAAGTAATATAATTTGGGGTTTTCTTTCTCTTCAACAGCTGTCACCTTGATCATTTGAGCACATAATGACTATAAATTTCGTATTGTATAATTGCGCAATATCGTTGATATAACCTTCGCAGTAGATTATTTTTCCTAAGGTTATTCAAAGTAATCTTAAATGTGTATATCATTGGAGTGGAAAACGGATTGTGCAGTATTGTTCTCCAGCTAAGAATAGTGAAAATCATCTTTTCCAGATACTTAATATGATCAAGATTCCACAAATACGAGGGATTTAGCACGAGGATAAATCGAAAAGATTAATAGTTTGGTTCATTGTATTTGTAATATGTATGAGTATCTAATATCATAGCTGGTAATTCTAGACACGATATACTGGTATGGCAACTGAAAAGCTGAGTTCAGATATAATCTTAGGATGTTGCCTTCATGACCGCACTAACGCCTTTGGAAAAGACATGAATGAATTTATAGGGTAAATAAAGTTTATAAAATCTCTAAACTTGAAGGGCAGCCACTGTAGGATACATGCCAACTTTGAAGTCGATTCTGTGTGTAGTCAATAAAAAAACAAGCTTCTATTTTAAACAAAAGTATATAAGATTCCAAATGGAATGAAGAAAAGGGATAAGTGTAGAATTTCTGCATACTTTCTTTAAGGACATGACATTAAATATATATATATATATATATATATATATATATATATATATATATATATATATATATATATATATATGGTACAGTGTCAAAAAATGTTCTTCTGACAAAATATAACATCAGCACATCCAGTGGCTATTAAAGTTTTACATTTACAAAAAATAAATGTAACATTTAAAAAACCTCAGCAGATGTTACAGATTAATATATCCGTACATCTAGAAGCATCTTGAATTCTTGAATTTTGTAGCATCTTGAATTCTTTGGATGGAGCCAAATTTATTTTGACTAATTATTTAATCAGTTCACAAAATACTTAGCCGCGCTTTCCAGAATTTCATTATATTTTCTATACATTATGGGAACATTTTAAATAGACTTTAATAATCAGCCATAATGAAATACTGCAAGGAATATTAAACAATGTAAAGCCAGATCATATCGGAAGTGTCTTGTACTTACTATGTTTCTGGTGACTAACTCCCTGAATATAACACTGTCGCTTGATGCAGTTAATGTTCAGACAACGATATGCGCACATGTCTCTTAATCACAAATAGTTTTGTTAATCTTGAAACTTTAGAGATAAATAAAGTAAAAATATTAAAATTTCTAAATTAACCTATCATGGTTGGCAAATTAAAACTGATATTTGGTTTATTACTGAATTATCATAGTTTTATTTTATTAAAAGAAATAACATTAATAGTTAATTGCGGTGATATCCGTAGTTGCAAATCTTGGAATCTTACTTATTATAAAACGCAGATTGTGTGTGTGTGTGTACGTTTATATATTGGATCAGATTTCCTACATTTTTCAACCGATTTCAACAAAACTTCACAGGACTATGTAAAAGTACCTTGCGGGGGTTCTAACAGCGCCTAAAATTGGAAAAAACACAATTGTTTTTGTAAGAAATCAATTTGAAAAAAACGATTAAGAGGCATTGCGAGACTGAAAGGGGGATAACTCATATCGAGTTATACTTATTATAAAACCCAGGTTGTTTGTGTGTGTGTGTGTGTGTGTGTGTGTGTGTTCGTTTATATATGGGATCTGATTTCCTACATTTTTCTACCGATTTCAACAAAACTTCACTTTTTTGGCAGGTTGTGTTTCTTATTGTCTTGCACACTTTTTTCTTTATTTTTACATTCAGAATGCTTTAAAAATTCTATTTACAAGACAATTGTTTATAATAAAATTCTATTCAATCGGTAGACTCATAACGATTGAAAACAATGTCTTTGTTTGAGTTTGGGTTTGACTAATTCGTAAAAAAAAAAAAAAAAACTAATTAAGCATGCGTGTCCGTCAACCTTAAACAATAATCTTTGTGAATTTTATTTTTCAGTCTTTATGATGGTCGATATTTGATCTATCTCTTACTGTAACATCCCCGGGCAACGCCGGGATCTACCGCTAGTTATGAATATAATAGAGAAATATATTATTCAGGCTTTAATTAAATGCGGCCATTAAATATGTATGATTCTTAACTGAGATTTCATTTACACCAATAAGATAAACAAATTTAATTTATATCATTTAAACAAAGAATTAACTTAACCAGGTTCATATTAATACGAGGATGCTGAATGTGTAATGAAAAAGCCAATCATTATCTCTCTAATTTTTACGTAAGTTTGAATATATAAGCGTCAAATTCAAAGAAAAATCATCATTTTTTTTCACATCGTTATTCAGGTGACATATAGCAAAAAGTTTCACTTAGCCACTAGCCTTAGACAATGCTATCTACTTTTAGAAAAATAAAATAGTCACCCTTAAGAGAAATGACAATTATCAAAAGCCGTTAACTGAAATAGTCCGCTTCTTTAGCCGGACAACTCTTCTCTTAAGCTAAGATATCAGACAATCTTACTACAAACACTTAAATTATGCGACTGTCTTTATTTTTATATTACATATGTTTTAATACGACAGGTTGATGTGTTATCTTTTCGAAAGCTATCGACTGTTTGTTTTACAGCGTGCGAATTCGCAGTAAATTTCATAAACTTCGTGTTGTATACTTGTGTAATATCGTAGACGTAATTACCAAATATTTGTCGCACAAATTTAATGGCCACTAAAACTGTTTTACATTTGACAAAAATGGAATAATTTTTCTTTTATTCATACAGATGTCGGTAGAAATTTTAAAATGAATAATTCTTTCAGTTGTAAAAACGCAGGATTTTATTTTGGCTAGTTCTTCATAGATTTTACTTTTCCAAATCATTTAGTATTTTTTACCAAACCAGTTACCAACTCGTTGTTATACTGGCCACAGTATAATAACGAGATGGTAACTGGTTTGCTGCAGAAATAGGCCGATATATATATATATATATATATATATATATATATATATATATATATATATATATATATATATATATATCTGACCGGTACTTCTGATAAAAGAAAACTGTCAGCTTATCTCGTAAATTACCTCCAATCAGTTGGTAACGTGTCAAGTTTAAATCTTCCAAAACGAAATTACCGTATTTAATCATTATATTGAAAAGAATTTATTTGCAATGGCATGGATTTCGTTAATCTCAAGGAGAGCAATTCTCAGCGTCTTCTTAATCTCTCTTCATCCAGACATAAAATAGAATTATAATACTGAAACTGTTGCTACGTCTTCTGCTAATAAAGTGGTTCTACCTTGTGTTACCAGACAAATTTACTCGCCAAAGTCCATCTGGTACATTTATAATTCTAATAAATATCCTCAGTTTTCCAGTAATATAGCACATGATTTTCGGCAAAATCTAAAGACGGGACTGTGGTCGTAACTTTCCTGTCATGTCATCCTGACCAGGAGTCACATTTCCACCTTGCTGAACGAAATTCCCTATTTCATTTCTATAAATATTTTCATGCCAATTGTTCTAAACAACATTTAGCCATTGGTCCTTCAACTGCATAAAATAACCGTACTACTAGACTGGCTACAAGGTTGCATCGTTTTACTATTGAAATAGCTAGACCTAACGTGAAGCCCTATACTGAACATTTATTCTCTCGAGTTTCTCACTTGTGGAAATATTTTCTGGTTTCTGAATTCTCTGTTACCGCCGATCTGCAAAAACTTATAATCAGTCGCCATTTTTCTTCCTTACTTTAAACCTATAATTATATTTCCCTTTCACCTGATTATCGTCTCTTGATTTATTTTCCCTGTCGGCTTTCCTTGCGTCTTAGTGTCATTATCGACTTCCTAGGGTTTAAATGATTTAAAAATAGTTTATTTGAAAAAAAAAAAAAAAAAAAAAGTAAACAAACAAAACAAGTACAGTTTGGTTTCTATTTTGGAAAGCATTGCCTATTCGGAGCCAACTGGTTTCTAATAAGATATTGGGATACATTTCGACCAAGACAAAAATTGATATGTTAATGTTTTTGAAATGTTTTGTGTAATATTCGGATTAAATTTTGCTATGGACTTCTTTATATCTGTATCATTTTTGATTGATTCATAATATTCTTTAATTATTATTTGTTTAGCTTTCCAAGCGTTTTCAATTATGCATCTTGTCATATTTCTCATCTGTTTCTCTGTTTTATTTCATCACAGCTCATGTTCCATAACATGACCAGTGAAATACTCTGATTATTATTCAGTGAATATTTGATATCTGATTAAAAAAGATATTTATATATATACGATATAACGTAATATATATATATATATATATATATATATATATATATATATATATATATATATATGTGTGTGTGTGTGTGTGTGTGTGTGTGTGTGTGTGTGTGTGTGTGCGTGTGCGCGTGTGTGTGTGTGTGCGTGTGTGTGTATGTTTAAAATTCTCAGAAATAATCTGTAGAAAAAGACAATATGTATAATGGAAAAATAGTAAAATTCTACGTTTTTTAGCAGACGTTTAGTACAATGCGGACATTTTCAAGCCAAAAAGCAAATGAATTTATTTGAATAAAGTATCTATAAACAACCAACAAAATGTTTTTAGTTACTAGATGAATTTAGAAACTCCCATATATATTAATTTCGTCAACTGCAAAAATTATGTCATTTAATATTTTCCTGTTTGAAAAGAATTTTCCATATGTAAAATATTGTTTGTTTGGTGTGATGACGGATTTAACTTTTTTTTTATTTCTTGATATATCTGTTGTGTATGATGAATTGCGAGAGTAGTGATTCAAAGTGTGAATACGAAAACTCGGGGCATAGATTAATATTTGGATAATATTCAATGGCGGCCCTCTCGGGGATTTTCCTTCTGAGTATATTATTTCTTTATTTAGGAGTGTAGAATTTTTGAAATGAAAAATTCTAGTGGAATTTATTTCTGTGTATGATCAGTGCATTTCTTAAATTGTTATTTGTGAGGTCCCTTTTCTGTTCATAAATAAATTGTTTTTTTTCTGCATGTTTCTCCAATTTACTGTGAGAATCACTTTTGACAATTTATGTTACACATGTTTACTTCAGAAATATTATTGTTATTGCTATTTTTAGACCTGGGTTTAACTAATAGTTTCGGAAGTGTTTGAGATCATTTGCATGCTGTTTAGATGGAGTTGGTTTTACTGGATAGTGGACGTTACGGTATTAGTCGTTTGTATTGTGCATCTGTTCTTGTATGATTTATTATTATGGATGATGCTTTTATTTTTTGAGGTTGTAAATACTGTATGCTTTTTGATGTGTGGCCAAAGTTGGGACCACAGAAGGAAAACACGGAACACGGATTAGATGTAAGAAAGATATATTAACAACAGGTTACAGAGATAGTGTAAGCGGAGCTTACTATATGTTAGTGTGCAATACTGGTAGTCGTACGCGGCTCTCACTGTCTCTCTCTGTCATTGACTCACTGTGTCTAGAGTGTTGTGTCGCATACTTAATATAGACCTGGAAGAGTCTATTGTGTAGGTAGTTTCCGGTCTCACAATACTTTTCTTCTTGCGTTGTGGACGAAGGGATATGGATATTGTAAGTTTGTGAATTTGTTTTCTATGTATGTTTCTCTTTGTGTAAATATGGTGGCTGCAAATTCTTAATTCTCTTATACAGAAACATATAGCAGTAGCAGATTTAATTTGAGAAGAGGGGTTTGAATAGAAGCTGATAAGATCATGTTTGGTAGCTTTTTATAAACATTAAGATTACATTCGCTATTACTTTTGTCTAACATGATATCTAACAAGGCAAGAGTGTTGTTGGTTTCAGTTTCAAAAACGAAGTCTATTTTAGGCTAAATGTTAAGTTAGCTGTCAAGATGTGTTTAATTTGTATTTTGTAGATGTATTCATAGTGAGTTGCCTGTGTAACTAAAACATTAGGGTTTGGAGGATTAATTTATTTTACTGGGCCAGTTTCTGCAAACTCTAAAAATAGACAATCACGAAATGACCAGGGATGTGATCCCACTGGCAAACAAAATTTTTTCTATAAAGTTGGTTATCAAATGTAAAGAAACATTGCTTGGTGATTAGCTAGCATATTTTGCTCATGATTTTATGTTAAGGAATATGTAATTGAATTTCTGTTTTTTTAAGGGTGCATTTATGTTATACTACCTATTCTTTGGTAATGAACTCTCCCATAGATAATAAGTAGGAGTAGAAGTGGCAAGTCTGTAGAACGGTGCCTCGCGGTCTCTGACTGCGGACGCCTCCTGTCGAACTCTCTGCGTTAGCAGAGAGGAACCCGGACGAAGCTTTGCCGAAGGGCAAGGTTTCGTCCGGGGAGGTAGACAGCGCCTGAACCCGTTTAATCGGCTTCAAAAGGCTATTTTTTTGGGCCGAGCCTACGGGCTCGGGGAAACCCACATAAAAACCGGCCTTGTGCCATATTCTTTTCCGTGGGTGAAAAGATAAATACCGAACGGTGTTGAGCCGTCTCTGACTGCGCACACCTTCTGTCGAACTCTCTGCATTAGCTGAGAGGAACCCGGACGAGGCTTTGCCGAAGGGCAAGGTTTCGTCCGGGGAGGTAGACAGGGCCTGAACCCGTCTGATCGGCTTCAAAAGGCTATTTTTTTTGGCCGAGCCTACGGGCTCGGAGAAACCCACAATAAAACCGGCCTTGTGCCATATTCATTTCTCGTGGGTGAAATGATAAATACCGAACGGTGTTGAGCGAGTCAGTCGAGATTCGGACATTTGAAGTACCAACCATTACAACTAGATTTGCTGCGTCATTGACTATTATTTTCCAAGTTCCTAACGTTTTGTACGTCGGACCTAATTTAGGACGACTTATTAGAAATACAAGCCTCCACTGTGAAAATACTCCACAACAATTTAATAGACATAGGCATTTCACTATAGGGACGTTTATGTATAGAGATTCTGTGTCCTAACTAACTATATTTGTGTTTTTTGATGTCTATGTTTCTTATTTTGTTTATTAGGCCCCCTGAATTTTGTATGTGTAATGGACTAATAATGCCGAGGATTTGTATTAATTTTTGCTTAGTGTGCCGGCTAGTTCATGTGCAGCTTTGCCTATCCCTTATATAATTAGTCTCATTGTTATGTTCGGTTTATGTGTTTTTGTTAGTCCGTATAATATGGGTGATTTTGGATGCTGTTCAATAACGTTTATCCAGGGATTGTCTTCCTAATTTGAACCTTTTTAATGTCATATGAGATTTTTTTTCGATCACTTTTTAATAGATGTTGTCGTTGTTAATGAGCTCTTAAGTTTCTGTTGCTAAATGTATTTATCCAAGACTACAATTCACCCGCCCTAATCGGAAGTAGATATGTGGATGTTTTTATAGTTAAATAATTATACAGGTCTTTTATGTATCTTCCATGAAGTGTCGTGTCGTTCAGTATTTGTATGTAGCTGCGATCAGGCATTGGCTATAGCATTTGGCAAAATCTGAGTCGTAATGGTGTTGATTTTAATTATGTAATTCATGGTATCCGGTAGCAAATTTGTTACCAAACTGAAGGTTTCTAATTGTATATATTATAGTTTCAATTTGTATAAGTTTGTATTAGTTATTTTTTCCGCTGATCTTGTACCATTTGCTATTGCGTATCAGATTATTGAGTCTGTTTTGCAAAAAATGGATGAGCTTCGTGATGTCATATTTTATCAAGCTTTTTATTACATACGGTCTATGACAACAAGGAGCATATCGTAAATGTTACTCACACTGCATTAGGGAAACATGTAGAAATTTACAAATAAACAGCATGTATGAACAAAAAGAAACCTCATAAATAAGAATTTGACAAATGCACTAATCATATATAGAATTACATTCAACAACAATTTTCATTTTAAAAATGCTACAGTCGTAAATGAAGAAAATATTTCAGACAGAATGAATCCTCGAAAGTACTGCCATTTAATATTATCCAAATATATATCTACGCCCCGAATTTTTTTCCAGATGTCAACTCTTCTATCAGAATCACATATTAGAAATACAAAAAAAAATGGTTGAATCCTTCATCACACCAATCCAAACAATAATTCTACATATGAAAAGTTCTCTTCAAACATAAAAAGTAAATAATGTAATTTTTACAGGTGAGCCAATGAATATATATGAGCGTTTCTAAATTATTCTCGTAACTAATAATATTTTGCTTATTTATTTGTATATACTATGTTCCAATAGATTCATTTCGTCTTTTTGTCTTGAAAAATTCCGTTTTGTAAGAATCGCGTTGGCTAAATATACATTGACTTTACCTTTTGTCTTTTGACTTTATATATATATATATATATATATATATATATATATATATATATATATATATATATATATATATATATAACCCAACGCACATAAACATACAGCATATACTCATAATGGACAAATACACTAGGGCAACTGTACACACATGCTCAAGTATTTATAAAGAACGAAATATACATACTGAAAAAAGGACTGCTCACAAGCACACATGACCACTACACATCACAAAACGTTTATATATATATATATATATATATATATATATATATATATATATATGTGTGTGTGTGTGTGTGTGTGTGTGTGTGTGTGTGTGTGTATGTGTGTGTTATTTACATATAACAAGACAGTATGTATGGAGAAGGAATATGCATACACATACTAGGAAAAACACGCACGCACACACAATACAAGAAAATGGAAATGGATCAAAGAAGATGCAGGTGTCATAAACAGATAAGAAGAAAGACAACATTCCTTCGCCCTTCCTCTGATCATTCTAATTATTTTATTACCTCTCAAGCAAAACAATACTTTTGCTCGCAGTCCAAGAAGAAATATTTTGTTTACTAATACACAAAAAAGATAATGCTTAAACATCGAAGTACATAAAAAAAAATTACTGACATTTTATATGTGCAAATATGCACTGTTTGCCTGTATAAGGTCGCGAGACTGGAAGCACGTGTAGCACAAATATAGAAAATGAAGTATAATATATATTTTAAAATCCACATTATATCCGATAACGTGTGCGTTATATATATATATATATATATATATATATATATATATATATATATATATATATAATTAAAATTACATTCATGTATTAGATTCAAACTGTCTTTTACAATATTAAAAAAGAGTACTATTGGTCGGTAAACAAACTGTTATAGTTTAAATCTTTTTTAATGTGTTCTCTATGAATGTCTTAATAAATACTATATTTAACTTATATTGAATCCCTAAATTATTTGTAAAAAAGTTAAATATTTAAATTGCCAGCAATCATCATATTAATTTCTTCCTCGATTTTTTAGACATCTAATTTACTATCAAACATTAAAATCTATTTTTTGCATAGATTGCTAAAACTTACCTCCCCTTTCCTTCATATGTAAAACCCGTTTACAGCCTCTTTCTCTTTACTTCCCCCTTCTTTATTTTTTCCTTTTTCTTTTCTCTCTTCTCCCCCCACCGACTTCAATATATCGTTCCGTTTAAAAATGTAAAGGTCTGGTCACTCCTCCTCCCCCAATACTAAGTATGATTGAGAGAGATATTAAATTAAACCCTCCCTAAATTATACCATTTCTCTCTAACCACTCTTATTACACTATCTGTTAAATTACAAAAACTTACACTAATCAATTTTCATTTCATTTTTTGTTTCATTTTTGGAAATGCTATCTGATGATCCGGCGTCTTGTAAAAAGGTCCTGGTGAAATAAATTATTATAATGGAACATTAAAGTGGTCTGTTTTTGTTTAATATATATATATATATATTTATATTATATATATATATATATATATATATATATATATGTAAAGAGAGAGAGACAGAGACAGAGAGACAGAGATATATATGCAGGGAGACAGAGAAATAATTACAATTAGTGCTTACATGAGTTTCTTATTCATCCCTTCTGTTATTTTTAGGGTTAGTACGATATCTGCTAGCCCCATGATCGCTATACTTAATAAAATGTTTCTCCGATCAGTTAACGAAAGGGCATTCAGATAAAAATACGACATAATATCTTCAATCCAAGCGTCTTTAATCATTATCAATGTGAATGCATTACAGGAAAGTCAATCATATCGATGCTACTTCACAAAGGCACATCGAATATTTCTAATATTAAGAAAGGTAAAATGTGTTTCGATACACACGCTTATTTTAATAATATATTAATGTATCGGCCAATTAATAACACTGTTTAAAATAGTATGCCTACTCAGACACTACCGATGAAAGTAATATAAAGTAATTATCGATTAAAAAATATAACTGATACATATATGTAACATGTACCCAAAGACCTGGTTCATCATGCCTCTCTACAATATCCTATCCTTTGTAACCCTTTGTAAGGATTGTCTTTTAGCTCTATATTCTATTCTACATATTCTACCAACTATTTACATAAGCTTGCTACATAGATCATTGTCATATACGACATAAATGAATGAAATTCTGCAAAACAGATTTATTTTCAAAAAAGCGACATTTTTTTCTGTCCCAATTTCCTTCAATATATATTGCGAGAGTCAAATTTTCCAAGCCCTCTTTCATAATTATATGTTTTAGAATTTTCAGTTCACCTTTTGATTCGAGAGTTAAGTGTATTTTTATTGCCATTTTCTATAAAGCTTTGATGTTGCTTACATATACAGGTGATGGTAACCTCAACATCCTTCTGTATAACTATATATCTGTTGCCTAAATTATTTCCTATATGTGTGATGAGAGTGTCCAGCATTCACTGTTATATAAGATGACTGATATCGCATAAATTTTTAGTAAACATTTCTTTGATTCATACGAGCATTTTTTGTTATATAGAGTACGGGCTTCAATATCCGTACGTCATTGTAATGGCAAGAACTTTCATAGAGGATTGCCTCCTGACAGTTGAAGGGTTAAAAATGTTAATCCAAAAGAAATGTTGACTCCTCTATCACCATTGCTTCAATCCGTCCATGCTACCATATCTCAATACATCTGTATATTCATTCAAAAAATTAACTTTATATATATATATATATATATATATATATATATATATATATATATATATATATATATATATATATATATATATGCCAAGAATCTAATGTACAGCCAGTCAGATCAGGGCTACAGGAATGTAGGACGCCCATGGCTGAGATACAAAGACAAGCTGTAAAGCAACTTGTCAGCAGTCAATATACCACATAACACCCTTGAGTGCTTAACCTTGGAGCGAGTAGAATGGAGATGTGTTTTATTGAACTCAGCAACTTTCATTCTGCTTGTCTGAATCATCTTCACGAAGCGAGAGCAAGATCTAAAAGGTCAGCCGATCTAACAGTGATTTCATCTCACAATACTCACACTTGCTCCATATGTGGCCTCCTTTGTAAATCACTAGTGGGGCTTAAATGCCACTTAAGATTATCGCACAAACTTTCATCAGTGAATCAATTTAGCTGTCAGATCCTCATACGTCGAAACCGACGGGAGACTCCATTATATATGTATGCGCGCGCACTTGTCTCTGTCTCTCTCTCTCTCTGTCTCTCTCTCTCTCTCTGTGTGTGTGTGTGTGTGTGTGTGTGTGTGTGTGTGTGTGTGCGACTGGATGGCCACTCATATTCGAGGAAACCGTTCCACTTGGGCGTTTAGCTAATATCTGTTGTTAGAAACAAGCTCAGTCACTTTGGTTTTTCTCCAACACCCAATGAGCCAAAATGCTGCTCTTATGCGCGGACCTTCGTTAGAGTTCCGAAAGAAAAAGCGTTATCCAGCATGACCAACATTCTTAACAAGGCCAGTGTGCCTGAAACCTCGGTCACGATGATTTATGCCTTTGTGCTGGCGCAAACATCGACAGATCACAAAGAGTTCCGTCTAGCCAAATTCACTCAAAAAAACTGGTGTCAAAACGTTTCGTGGATTTCAGGCACTTTCCAAATGAAACCCACAGTGAGATCACCTCCTCCAGTCCGATAACATCAAGAAGACACTTACATGACAAATCAACCCTGGTGATATATATATATATATATATATATATATATATATATATATATATATATATATATTTAGTTTATGAAAACTAGGTAATCCGTATGGGTAAACCTAAGGAGGATAAAATCCAGAGAGCTCAATGTAAATCCAGATCAAATTATTTAAATAAAAACAGATCACTTTAAGGTTCCATGTAATAGATTATTTCACCACAGCCCTTTTAAAGGGCTGCGGATCATATCAGACTTTACTTCCAAACAAAAAATGAAAAGAAAATTTACACATTTTTGACGGGCCGTATTAAACATACGTAAATTAACGAATTATATATATGTATTAAACATATGTAAATTAACGAATATATGTAGTAAACATATGTAAATTAACGAATTATATATATATATATATATATATATATATATATATATATATATATATATATATATATATATGTATATGTGTGTGTATTATGAAAATGAATGTTAATTCTAGGCCCAGTTAAAAGAAAGCGAATAAAAAATAAACTAAGAAGATCAGAGGCACGTCACAATACCGTTCATTTTTAACATTATTACGCAGGCATCACGACATCCCAGGCATCTGCCTTGGAGGATTAAAAGCCGATTACCTACTTCATCCCAGACGAATGCGTGATCGGCTCTGTCGATTAGACATTAAATTCGTTCAGCCAGAAGAAAAGCTATCCGACATTCTGTCTACTGTCTCTGGATCAGCCGAACTTCTCAGCCAATAGTCACAGCCGCTATCGGTTAGCGACTCGTCTTCCACGCTTTCTCTCCAGACGAGGCGTAACTCACATGCGCTCTGGGCCGTCATTATTTCTATATTTTTAAATGTATCTTACAGTAACATGAAATGGAAATTACATGCTGTCCTCTCTTTGATAAAGAATGAAAATATTGTATACACGAAAATAAATTTAAAATAAATATTCGCTCAAATTTATCATGTAATTGTCTTCCTCCGAAATATTTAGCACCATATATATATATATATATATATATATATATATATATATATATATATATATATTAAAAAAAAAAAAACCATATGATAAGTAAGCCATATTCGACAAAAGGAAATAATATACCAACGGATATGTTATTTTATATATATATATATATATATATATATATATATATATATATATATATATATATATAGAGAGAGAGAGAGAGAGAGAGAGAGATGATGTGTGTGTGTGTATTAGGTCACATATCGTCAATCGAACATCCTTAATTGAATAACACACATATATTATATCAATTTTTATACTGTTCCTTTCAATTTCTCTAATCAATTTTTAGATGTTAAAGTGAAATTATTAATTTCTTTTTTCAATCTCTTCCATGATCATCGTCAGGGGTAAATTACAAAGACGAACTTATTTAACTGTGATAAAATCTTCACTCCACTGTGATGGATCTTTAAAGGGGAAAAAACACACACACACGGGAACGTTCTCTGTTATAATTATTTTAAATTTATCCATTGTACCTATGGAAGCTAATCGCAAAACAAGACTCCAAATATACGTGTGCTGACGATAAATTGGTAGCATGTAATTTGACATTAAATGTTTACTATATGCATATCAACATGTTGCCGCTAAACTCGTTGTGTGTTGGTCGTTTTGTTTTTATATGCAATTCCTTTAGAATTTTAAGATTTTCTTCATTCTTTTTTTCGTGTTGTCAACATGTATTTTCCTGTATTGTGAATGTAGATAAGAATGATATTTTAGATGTTGTGCAATAGAACATATATTCGACAAATGAAGTTTATGACGTGTAATGTTGTGGTTTCCAATCCAGCATATATACTTCCGTTTTTGTTAGACATCTGTTCTCCCAAATGATATTTAAACAGATAAACAATGTAGCTACTTTGAATGTGCGCGCGCGTGTGTGTGTGTGGGTGATTACTTTACACGATATGCTTAGCGAATACTCATATTTGAGGAAACCACTCTGATTGTTACCGCTATATACACATGTAATTTATTTGAAGAGGTTAGAAATCGTGCGACCATATAGATCAGAATTTGCCGATTGATAATATAAGGAACAAATATGAAACAATTGTAGATCTGACATGTTTCCCTTTTATGCATTTTTTTGTTTCTTTGGCCGCGTATCGAATCCTTAGCACTGTTTACTAAAGCTACATCAGAGAATGAGAAAAGAAAGCAGCAGAAAAGAAAGAAAGGGAAGAATTCTGGTATTTTAATTTTCGCGTTGGTTGCTTTTTATTTGTTAGGTTAGCTTCACCTTATGCATTATCGTCTGAATGCCACACAGACAATAGAAAATTTGATACACTTACAGCCATCAATAATACACACGAGTCCTGATTATCAAGACAGATGCACGGGAAATAATCTTAAACAATGAAAATCATACAATGTAAAAATTAAAAGTCCTACAATTTTTTAGATTACTTTGATTTGCCCCATATCTAATCCTCTGCTGAAGTTTTAATAAAAGGAAATATGTTAGATTTATAAACATTTCCTCATTGTTCATTTCATATATATATATATATATATATATATATATATATATATATATATATATATATATATATATATATATATATATATATATATATACTTCTGTTTGTGTGTTACAAATACGTAAGAGTGTCTAAGTCTGTCTTGAAACTTTCTCTGCACAGAAAAATAGTCTTTCCATATATTAAAGTTTGAAAGTTCGGTTACATTAAATTCTAAGCCAAACCAATTTTAAACAAACTTTATTTTAAACAGCATATTTTTTGTTCGGGCCGTGATATTTATCCCATGTAATAATGGCTAACTACTCGTTTCCATCTATGAACATATGCCAGATAATCGTTACTGAAGCAGCTGCTCAGGCACATTTGTGTTTCAGACCTAACCTGTAGCTTACATTGCAATTTTGTTGAATTTCTGTAACAAACACTGTTACCCGTCATAACCAGTAATTGAAGAATCACGATCGAACACTCGGACACTATGATTTGTGAGTTCAAACAGTTTCGTCTTCACAATTTCACTCACAACCATTAGATCAACCACTCGTTTATTTTTCGTACACTTACCGACGGTTCCGCAAGTTGGCCTCGTTATTATCAAGAATTCACCTCCTTGGGAAATTGACCAGGGAAAGATTGGAATCTGCGTGTCCACTGTCTGAACGCTATGGATGATATGTAATCAAAGAAGCGGTGGTACTTTTTCATTGATACATCAGACGGCATATCCATTTAATTTATTGGATTTTATGGAACATCAAATGTTTTATGTACCGTGTCGCTTCAGAAATTTGGCGACCATACCACCCCCATTTTCCTGTAATATGAAGATCCTAATAAATTTGGTAATTTAGTTCCACCTAAATCCTTCTCCCCAATCCATTTACTCATGGTCACCAGGTAAATTATCCGTCGTTGTTGTTGGATTAGCGCCCTCCTGATGATAATCACAGGCGGCTGTTTTTTTAATTACCGCCGCCTGACGATTATTACAGGCGGCGTGAAATTTAAAAGAATCCATCTCCTTTTCGGTGAGTTTTCATTTTGAAGTGACGTATTATTTTCTTTCTGAAAAATGTAACTTCCCCAAATAGAGACAGGCAAGGTTGCATTGAACTCTTCACATTTATTTTTATTTCTCATTTTACTTGAGTAAAATGAACCATTAATATTTTTGTTAATATTTATTTGTTTAAATTCTATATCATAGTTTTCCGTGGATTCACACAAATAGGCCAAAATTGTTTTCGGATCAAATGTACCTGGAGTATAAAAATCACAGCAATTGTGTTAATACCCGCTACAAAGTGATGACCGAACAACGTGATGTTATCCGGAAAATATACTTAAAAAAATACAAATTGAATGTAGTCATTACACTATTTTTTATGGGTCATAACATAATTTAAGGTTTTAGCCAGACTGCTATAACTACTAAACCAAACACAGATGAGTTCCTTTCCTTCACTAGGGGTTATAATATCCTACATTCGCCCCTGTACAAATAGATTCTTACAGCCACAGGATTTTTTATGGAGGGTATTGCCAACTTCGCTGTCAAGTAAAAAAAAGACGAATATTCTTTCTCAATAATAGATATGAGAGGAACGACTGAAGCTATCCTATCGTTCCATTTACCCTAAACAACCCACTTGATATATAGATATGGATCGATTAACTGCTGTCTATTTTCACGTTAAGAAAAAAGATTTATCAGAAGACAAAATTCGCCTAAGTTGTTGACAATATTTTAAGGTATTTCCACCGTGAAATTCTGGACTTTTTCAATGCAGTGCAATTCCTGAGTTGAATCTATACGACATACCGGAAAAAATAATTTTACAACGGACTAGTGAGTCCGAAGAAAATAATGAAATCTTTTTTTTTCTAATATCTCCATTGAAAATAGTACAGCTTCTCAACTCCTAAGACACCTGAGGAGTCGTCTCGTTCCTTAAAACTTGCCCAAGAATATTTTGCGGCGACGTGAGCTGAATATGGCACCAAAACACGTAATCTAAATATTAACTCCAAGGTTGGATGACACCAACCCGGATCACTTGTCAGAAACCACCGCCATCTTTTGCGAAGATATTCGAAGAAAGGTCGTCGATTTTACATTCGGGACTAGTAAGAAGGATATGAATTTTTAGTCGACACAGCTGCCAATTTTAGCTTTATTAATCCCACAACAAAAATGAATTTAACGCAAGCCCTATATAAACGCCGTGCAACGAAATGTACAAAAATTGGCCTATCTAATAGAAAAGCACTTACTTTGAATTTTGGTATCCGACTTAGTTTTCGTAGATTTTTATATAAGCAAATGTAAAGACACCTATACTAGAAGTAGACTTCCTCAGAGATTTCAAGCTATCAGTGAACATGGCTACCGAGACTCTGGTAGACAACGGAATACAATTAAACATTCGTGGAAACTCTTTGCGATTTCATTCAACGATTATTTCAGCATTACGAGACGACATGATTTTTGGCGAAATTTTTCGTAAGCTCCCTGCAATTACAACCCTAATCAAACTCACAGACACAGTATTACGCAACGATAAAACGTCGCATTCAAACGACTGGTCAACCGTCTTATTCTAACCGGCGACTTTTCAGCCCGGCAAAAAACGAAATGGCAAATCATGATTTGCAGCACATGCTGCAGTTATGAATATTTTAACCTACCAAGAGCCACTGGTCTTCACCTTAGCACATGCTACCGAAAGATGTTTCTTCTATTTGGCGTTTATGTGGCGATTTCCGACGATTAATTGCCGAAATAATCCGATATTGGTATCATATCCCTTATTTACACGATTTCACGGTTAGATTACAGGTTATGCACATTTTAATCATGTAGTACTCACAAATCACTCTCGAATAAAGCGATATACCCATAGCTGATATCAATTCTCCTTTCAATTTATTCAAATTCTCCTGGATGCTTTTTGGTTTAAGAAACGTAGACCAATATTTCTAAAGTTGATAGACGATGTGTTAAGAGTTTTATCTTTCGTTTACATCAATGACGTATTCATAGCAAACAATAATATCGACGGACACTTGGAAAATCTCCAACTTGTTTTGAACGCTGCAGCATTTTGGATTCAAAATTAACGTCGAGAAATGCACAATGTAAAAATGCAAAAAAGAAAACACATTTTTATGACACAAAAATAGATGAAACAAGAATATCATCTCCAAATGAGAATATTGCTGCTATAAAAAAAAATCCCACAAACAGAATCCACTCCTCAACTTCGAAGGTTTACTGACATGATAAATTACTATATAATATATTTGCCACACTGTTCATCAAAGTTAGCCTCTCTGACGAACATGTCAAAAAGCACTGAGAAAAAATAATGCAAAAGTTTTGCTACAAGTTCATTCTTTATACGCTTTTCACGAAGGAATGAAAGACTTGGTAAACTTTGTAAAGCTAAATAACTTCAGTGGTGGTGAGAACGCGGTATTAACCTTAGCAACAGGTGCCACATCGACGCTGTTGGTGTCATTTTACATCAAAATATTAACGGAGAAAACAAACCTATATCCTTTGTCTCTCTCAAGTTGAATTCATTATAGATGAAATGAAGGACATTTATGAGAGAACATCTCGTTATTTATATAGCAATCTGACATGTCCGTTATATTTTAAAAGAACGCGAATACACGATAATTATAGACCATAGACCACTTAATTACGTCCTCTACAGCAGGCCCGGCAATTATTCGCCACGTGAAAAAAAGACATCTTGATTACATTTCACAATTTCCTTTGGACATAAAATATATATAGAAAGTGAAGAAAATTGTTCCAGACGAAATGACCCGTACTTCCATATCCTCAGTGAATACGGAAATGTGAAGTTTCGGAAATATCGCCGACGTACAAAACAAAATCATTTACACTTTTGCAAGCTAAGGAGGATACTTTACTTTAAGTTTCCATATCTTTTTAGGGCAATCGACTCTCATAAGTGACATGAAAAAAGGTTACCTCGCCCTTATATGCCTCCAAAGTTACGTAACAAATTTTTAAACCGCTTCATTGTTCATCATATCCTGGCACACAAGGCACCACCAAAGTCATAATAGATATGGTCGAACATGTCCAATAACATAAAGAATATGACGCTGCAATGCATTTTTTACTGAAGACACATAATTGGAAAACATATAAAATTAGTAAATTTATAGACTCGATGGTACGTTCGCATATATGCATATAGACAATATTGTCTCCCCTAACCAAAGCACGGGATTTCACTTATATTCTCACAATAGTAAATTGGTTTACTCGTTGAACTGCTGCTTTTCCTATTCCAAAAAGTCCCGTAGAGACAATCGCAAATTTGAACTGGGAAAATTGATCAGTACATTTGGAGTGCAATTTCTGATTACGACTGACAGAGGATCATGGTTTCTGTCTATTCGAGGAATTTGTAAACATAAACGATGTCAGACATATCCGAACTACTGTATACTAACTTTTTTCTAGAGTTGGAGATTTGTCGCCAGCTGTGCTTGTCAAACTCTCTGCCTCCGGGCAAAGACTGTCCCCAAGCAAGGTTATATCGAACGGAAAAGTCTCGTCTCGGAAAACAGCTACCCTACCCCGTCTTATACGGAGCTTACGAGGAAATTTTGGCCAAGACTACGGACTCGGATACCCCACATTAAATTCGGCGTTGAACCACAACTAAACGCGTGGGGCAGTTGATAATTATCCTCATCTTTTTCCAACGGGATAGCGGAAAAATTCCACGGAAATTGGCCCTATTAACTGGGTACATAACTCATCTGTAATCATTCTATCAATTCGTAATACTTCAAAAGAAGACTTCCACTCCACACCAGCGGGCATCGATTTTGAAACCTCATGGATATTACCTGGTCAATACTTTGATGCAGACAAAATGTCAACCATATTTACGGAGATTTCACCAGATTAAAAGACAAGATAAAGGTATTAACTTTTACACCCATTAGACGCGTAACTAAACAATGTTTCATGCATGCAGATCAAAATAATTTTCTGAAGAATGACATATGTTAAGAAAGAATTATTTCCAAATTGTGCAGGTAAATTTTTGGAACGATATAAAAAGTTATTACAATTCAAAAATGAAAGAAAAACACCGTATGAAGCGACCGTTTAAAACCTGCTTACATTGAAAAAAATCACAGAAAATCTAATACAAATCAAAAACAAAATCAATCGACATCACCTAAGATATAAATATCTCTAATAAAAACTACAACAAAATTTTGCTGCACTGTATATTGGCTACGGCATTTTGAAACATACATTACACAACAGATAATATAAGACAATTTTCTTCAGTTTGGTTGGGTGTATTTGTTGGATTACCGACGTCCTGATGATAACCACAGGCGGTGAGAATTTGAAATACAACAGAGTACAGACAGCGCGAGATTGGAAAGAATGTATTCTTTTCACTCCAACCGACATGAAGGTACTGCTATTATAGTCACTGAAGGTAGCTTCGAAATCTCCAGTTTAATTTCATTCACCTTTTTTAAAAAATGTCCTATCATTATATTATTAATATTTATTTGTTTAAATTCTATATCTTATTTTTCCGTGGATTCCCTTGATTCCGCTAAAATTCTTTGAGTCCCAAATGTAACAGGAGCATGTTGATGTTAAGTATAAGTGTTATTTTTTATTTCCACTTTGTCCAAATCTTAGTCGTTGCTCAAATGTTTGGTCCATGGTATTCTGTAAAACCACATTCATCTTGTTTTAATTCTCTTCCTCTGTGGGGAAATTGTTCCTCGCTAACGTTAACAGTAATCATTTCATTGTTGCTAAGTAAGGCTTTACGTTTCATAACACCCCGGTTAGCTTTTGAAATGAATCTTTGGCAAACCTAATGCGTATTCGTGTTTCTGTGTTGCACTTTCCATCTTCTGTGAAAAAGCTTTTTCAGATATTTAAATTAATGTACTTGTTTGATTTTGATATCTCGAATTTCTACTTTAGATTTTGATCGGTTCCTTTTGCTAATACCTTTGCTTTCTCTCTTTGTGCAGTCGATATTTAATCCTTTCTTCACGCTTTCCTTCACTACCGTCTTTAGTTTCCTTTCTGTTTCTGCCATCAGCACTGTGTCATATGCATATTTTACGTTGTTAAGTTTGTGGCCGCCCATTATGAATCAAGTTTATGTTGAATAAATCCGATGGAAGACACCCAGTCAGTTATGTGCCATGCCTGATGGAGGCTTAGGTGACAATGCATCTTTTGATACATGAGTGACGAGACATTTTTTTACCCGCAGTAGATTGCCATCCTTTTCTACTGTAGAACCCAGTTAAAGCTGGGGGCGGGGAAAAGACTATTAATACCTCTCCCAAGGGTATTAATATATCAGTGAATGAAATGGATTCGACTGAAATTCGAATTCCTATTCCTCAGTTGGAACCGCTATCCATTACTCCACCGTGCCTCCTAAGTCACTCACTATTACTATTAAGAAAGGAGTAAATAGTTTCGCCATCAGCATAGATAATGAATTGAGAAGTAATGACATCGTGAAGGTCATTCATGGAAATTGGAAAAAATGTAGGTCTAAGGATAAAACCCTGGAGAAAAACTGCATTAATGTAAAACGATGTAGAATTGTGGCCACGCAAAGCAAATTTCATTGCATGATATGAAGAGAAGAACAGAATCAGTACAAAAATATCTGGTGAAATAATATAACCTTTCAAACTGTGAGGAAGACCAGTATGACAAACTCTTTCAAATGAATTCGAGCAACTGACAAATGTCATTATTCTTATCTATTACCTGATATACTCTTTCAGTAATACTCGTTAGCAAAGCAAAAGATAACATTGAGAAGGGAAATAAATATTACTTATCTGTAAGAAGAACCTGCGAGGTGATATTCTTAACCAATTCAGAGTTAATTAGAGCGTCTAGCCCTTTGTCAAAAAAGAGGTAGAATGCTAATAGAACGATAATTAATAGGATCAGGCGATTCGGGTGAGCTCTTAAAGACTGGAATTACAGAGGAGGATTTCCAACAAGCAAGAAACAGGAAAATGTTTATTGTAGAAATTAGAAAATACAGTATCCTGTTCAGGGGCACATTGCTTAAGGCGTATTAAAGAGAAACAAACAACTTTACATGCCTAGTGAGGGTCAAGTAGAGAGATGGTATCAGAAATCATAAACAGAGTTTTATGCATAACATTCAATAGATACTCAGTTCTAAGTGGATAGTCTCCAGATGAGTCAAGAAAATTATTTAATGTTAACTTAATTTTAAAGAATATGTTAACACCTGAAATTGAGTGAAGAGAGGAAAAATAAAAATAAAAACAATTGCTCTAAACACAACCTTATGCAACAGCGAGCGGTAACTTGAACCAAACTAGTTAGAGGCTATATGGTGACGAATTCCATCAGCAAACTGCCTCTTTGATTACACGTTTACGATTATTTCGAGAAAGCACAAATAGGTGTTTGTTGTGATAGGAAATACTATGCGGGTAAACCCTGAAAATATCCTCCCTGTTGTCATAATAGGAATGTTTGGATCACGTAGAATATTGAAGTTTCAGCTGGTATTTGTGTGAAGGTCCAAATCATTCAATGCAGGGAAAACTCTGTGGCACAATACTCAATCAGAAGTTTAAGAATATCAGATAAAGGGGCGATCTAATAAAGTCAATAAATAAATCCCAAAATGTACGCAGATAACAGAAAGAAGTCTTGTGAATAGATTATTTTCTAATGAACGACTCAAAATACATAACAAGACATACGACAGACAGATGCAAATTGATGAGTATATTATGTAATATATTATATATTTTACAGCGAAAAATCAAGATTATGTCATATAGGTATAGTCTATTTCAAATCGGCATAACAATACCAAAAGCCAGTCAGGGTCATATATATATATATATATATATATATATATATGTGTGTGTGTGTGTGTGTGTGTGTGTGTGTATGTGCGTGATAAATGAAATATACTGACACAGATATACATTTACAATCATGTTATTATATCAGCATATATATATATATATATATATATATATATATATATATATATATATATATATATATATCAGGCAGGATGTCTGTGTGTAACGAATGCACGGCCGCAATATTCGATGGATTTGCACGAGAATTTACATGCACATGCTCCAAGTTAGTGGGAAGGACAAGACCGACTTTTCATTTCCCAACTCCAATCGATAGTGGGAATAATCGATTTTTCATGCTTCTACGACAGTTTTCATGCAGTTTGCGGCCTTTGTCTACTGGCCAGAGTGAGAGCCACGAATAGGCAGCATGATTCTATTGGCCAGCGTGACAACCAACAGCTGACTGACACATATGTTAACTAGCATTCTAGGAAGCAAACAATATCGATAGCTGCATTTGTCACATGTAGGAAAATTTTAAATCTGCATGGCACTTTACTCCAATTGACTCATCCGCTTGCTTAAACTCAACGTTGATTCTGAGTCCGCAGAACTGGGTTGGGTGTGAAAAAGTATTTGCTTTAACATTCTTTATTCATTCGGTTTTTCCAGTTACGAGTCCTTTTTTTTAAAGCTGGTGGTTTTGTGTTCATTTTGTTTAGTTCTTTTTTCGTAACAGATTTTATGATTAGTATAGAGCTTAGAAAAAATTCGCAGTGTGAGATAGGAAAGAAGTAAGGCATGGAGCAATATCAGCACAGCAAAGGGCACTCCTTAAAGGCAAGGAAGGGCAAAAATATTTCAAGTGATAGGTATTGCTGTATGAGTCGAACGATGTTTTTGGAATCAAACATGAGCAACGGCGGGGGATGCTGCTAGTATATATATATATATATATATATATATATATATATATATATATATATATATATATGCTTTTTGTGTGTGTGTATGTATGTATATGTGTGCCAACATCTGGCTGCCAAAGTTAATGTTAATGTTTATGTATCACAATCTGTTAATATCTTTCTATCCATGTACCTTTCTATCCATCTATCACATTGTGTTAATAGCAAACTTTCTGTCACTATCTGTTAACATCTATTTCTCAATATTATCATCTATTTCAGTCTGTTAAATATCTATCTATCTATCTATCTATTAACCTGAAATAAACAAATGGACATTTATGTGTTGCATTAACACGATCTGTCATTTCGTATCGTTCCCTTCTGTTTATGCATACATCTATAAATCATTTGAAAACTCCGCATTTTGTCCTGCAGCTGTTCTTTAAATATTTTGATTACTTCTTTTCATTATCTTCTCAATACTGTTCCGAAGTAAGGATGAATAAACAGAATTTCCAAGCCATTATTTTCTATGTATTCAAATTCGCCCATTACGCTATAGAAGCTATTTACTATATCAACACAGCTTGGGGAAGGAAGTTTGATTCAGAACAATCTATAATTCTTTACTGAGAAAAATAACTGTTTCTTGTGATTTTCTTTTCCAAGCCGTATCTTGAATTCCGGGTTGGGATCGGAATCTCATCCTGAAAGAAGAAGTTGCACAGCTTAGTCAGAGTTAATAAATCTGTTCTAAAATAGAATTAATGTAAATATAAGCCATGATATTGTATATTTCCAGTATATATTTCGTATTATGTTATCTATGTATCTATCTACGTATCTATCTCTGTATCTATGTGCGTCTATCTATCTATCTATCTATATATATATATATATATATATATATATATATATATATAAGAATTTATAAACTGTATATATATATATATATATATATATATGGTGGACTCTCCTGTCGTGAACAACAAATGAGGGTCAGATGTGAACTGTGCCTTTAGTTTTAAACTCATGCATGCTAGCAGGAAATATTGCGGAGAAAATCAGGTAAGGGAAAGTTATATTTAATTTTTGCTTTTTTAAGTGCGACAATAGACCAGATTTAGTTCGTGCGACAAAGTCACACTGACAGATGAAATTAGTTAAAGCAGGATTTTGATGGTGTTTGGCGAAACTGATCACGCTGCTTCCCTCTACTCTTTTTAAAACCCTTTAACTTAAAGAAACTTGCCTTGCCACAATCCTTTCTGTTTAATACTTCGGTTTTCAAATGAAACTTGTGACGTTTCAAGTTGTCTTTCTGTTTGTCTTTGTAACGTAAGTGTTGTTACAATGCCTGCCATGTTGTTACATTTTCTCAAAATTGCACTATTCTTGAACTTGTCAAACCATTTTATATCAGATATGGCACGATTACAGCGCATATGAAAACGTCATGTACATTTATAAACTTGCGGTACAGGGCCCAAGTTTCAGCATCATAGACAAGGGTTGACGTATAAAGATCATACATTCTCTCAATATATATATATATATATATATATATATATATATATATATATATATATAATTATTATTTATAAAAAAATTATAACATAAGTATGTTATAAAATCACTACAAAAATAGCCATTTTGTTTCGACACACTCGGTGTCTTATCAAATGATGATGTTGAAGATGTGTGTGTGTGTGTGTGTGTGTGTGTGTGTGTGTGTGTGTGTGTGTGTATTGGAACAACAAGGTTTATTTGTTTAATATTTTACTGTATTTTTGTCAATTTTCCGATAAGTTATTCAATATTGTGCTCAATTTTCTGGAGAATCTTTCCAAAGTCCATGTCTTATTTTTTTTATTTAAGTCATTTCGACTTTCGCAGTGATTATCCAGAAAAAAATGTGGTGTCGATGTGGTAGTTAGAATTCAGTTGTAATCAGCCTTGTATTCTCTTGGAAAATTGGCGAATGAAATTCCCTGGCGTGGTATCATGTGTAACGGCATTTGGGAACGAGACTGCACGAAATGAATACGATTTACGCAAAAGTAGTGATACATTAATGAAAAAGAACTCGTGTGCAAAAAACGGATAGCATTTTTTATACACACAAATCAACAATAATTATAAATCAATCCTACAAATGTTCAAATCTTCGTCCCTGTCATTCACACTTTCCTTGTTATTTTGCAAAAGATTTATCATGTTTATTTACGAAATCAAATTATAATACATATTTTATAATTATGAAATTATAAATATAAAGGATTATTTCAATGAATCAAATACAATCTCGTACAAACGGGATTCTAGAAACACTATCGTAATACTGGTAAGACGGTCATAATATTAATTTATAAATATCTTTTGCAGCCACCTCGTATATATATACATATATACATACACACACACACACACACACATATATATATATATATATATATATATATATATATATATATATATATATGATAGCAATTACTAGGATGATATGAGAAAATCAGATGTAAGTAATTCGTCCAGACTAGAAGAAACCTCAACAGAATGCATATATATATATATATATATATATATATATATATATATAAAAGTGTATATAAATATAAATAAATATATATATGTATAATTATTTATATATTATATGCGCGGTACTTATTAGAAAGCGCTCAATATCAGAGATAGAGCTAACATATTTGGTTGGATAGATGTGAGTTTGTGACCCTGGGTTTCATGCTTTAGCGATCGTCAGACAAACTGATTAATGTTTTAAAAAATTTGGGTTTATGTAGATTGCGTGTATTGGTGTTATTGTGGAAGTGGTGGGGCAAATTTTGTCGTTTTGTCATTCATCGTACTAACGCAAACATCGATGTATGCAGACACATATACATACTTGGTCGTCCGTTGGGACTCATACATATATATAAACATATGTAGAGAGTTTCGGCTATGACACATGTATGTATACGGGTGGTGTTATGTCTATACATACGCATTTGTATGTTGAAATGTTGAAATTTAAACATTGGAAGTGTGGCGGAAATGTCTCGTTAATGTCTCGTGAATGTATCCATGTCATATTATGAATTTTTTTTTTTTTTTTTTTTCCGTTGAAAAATATTTTCTCGCATGTATGTATATATGTGTGGTGGGGTTTGTGTAAAATTATGATAGGTAAAAATTATTATTATAATTATTTATATTTATTTTTAAATTTTTGAAAAAAAATGGGGGTTTATTTGTTATATTTAAAGCTGGTTATTTTTTTTTAAAAAAAATTTTTAAAAAAAATTTTTGAAAAAAATGGGGGTTTATTTGTTATATTTAAAGCTGGTTATTTGTTTGTTTTGGTGACTGTGTATATGTAACAGGTAAAAATTTGTAATCCTTATTGTTTAATTTATATGGTGATGTTTAATTTAATAACGGGTTTACATGATATGATGTGATAGTAATGTTTCAAAGAATTGGAGACAATGCTATTTAGGCTTTAGCTAATAGTTATTGTAAATTGGAAGAAATTGCAAATTGGTAGAAATGATTAGTAACGGTGGTGGGAGAATGATAAAACCATGAATGTAGATATAGTGGTGGTAGCTTGAACTAAAAAGTGGTTGTTGGTGTTTTATTTTATTTTTGTTTTATTTTGTTATATGTATTAATTTATTTTGGTATAAAACCTGATAATTTTAATAAACCTGATAAACCTCATAATTTTACAAAAACCCCACCACACATATATACATACATGCGAGAAAATATTTTTCAACGGAAAAAAAAAAAAATAAAAATTTCATAATATGACATGGATACATTCACGAGACATTAACGAGACATTTCCGCCACACTTCCAATGTTTAAATTTCAACATGTCAACATACAAATGCGTATGTATAGACATAACACCACCCGTATACATACATGTGTCATAGCCGAAACTCTCTACATATGTTTATATATATGTATGAGTCCCGACAGACGACCAAGTATGTATATGTGTCTGCATACATCGATGTTTGCGTTAGTACGATGAATGACAAAACGACAAAATTTGCCCCACCACTTCCACAATAACACCAATACACGCAATCTACATAAACCCAAATTTTTTAAAACATTAATCAGTTTGTCTGACGATCGCTAAAGCATGAAACCCAGGGTCACAAACTCACATCTATCCAACCAAAATATATATATATATATATATATATATATTCTAATTCTTTACCTCCTCGCTCCTCGTCACAAAGGACGGTTGGTATTACGAATGCGTCTATATCATAACGGTTCGGTTTCAATTCTATACTCACACACACACATATATATATATATATATATATATATATATATATATATATATATATATATATATAGATATATATTATATGAATATATATATATATATATTATATGAATATATATATATATATATATATTATATGAATATATATATATGTGTGTGTGTGTGTGTGTCTAACAGCGTAAAAGTTGCCTTATCAGTCGTCATTTAAGCTAGTTCCTGGACAGGTCTCTTGATTGGGCCATAATCACAAAAGGTAGCGAAATGTAGACAACAATACATAACACAAGAACTCAAAATTTATCCTTTCATTTTAGTATTGCGTTAATATTTAAGCAGCTTACCTTTTGAATGTTCCACGATAATTCTTTTGTCTCAACTTAATTTAACTAACTTTTATGTGCGTGTATCCTAACTATCCACAAAAACAATTATTTTTATTTTATGGGTGACTTTCTCTGGATTTCAAAATTAATTTCGATTATTACAAAATTTATTTACAAGTTAGAAAAATTCTTATGGTAAGAAAATCACGTAAAAGAATCACCGAAATCATTGGCAGTAATGGAAAATTGAGAATCCACGACTTCATGATTCCGGGTCTGGATCCTGCAGGGAATGTTTTTTTAATTTGCTCACGGAATCGGCTTTATTCCAAAATAGTATGATATGTTTGGCTACGACCTGTAGGAATAAAGCTGAAAAGTGTGACAGATGGACACAGTGACATTTGCATTTGTTATATCTCTGATTGTTTATTTGGGCAGTCGTCCAACTCTAACATATAACTCACTAATAAGTACTAAACATTATGTTTACGTTCGTTTATTGTGCTTTACTTCTTTGCGAATAGGATATTTAATTTTGAGACATAGTTTATAAAGAATTTGCCATCACTTTTGTTTATTCGAGCCTTTTTATGTACTATTGCAACTTACGTGTAATTTGCTGATACATTGACATTTACCATATTGGTTAAGCATCTCACTTACCACGGCCTACATTCCGATAATCAATATGGATTTCCTTTCTCAATGTGTTATATGTAATTACTGAATTTATCCATCATTGTGAAGGAATAAACAGAGTAGCTTTATATATCCCGAAGGCATTTGATAGGCTCTCTTCATAAACTCACAGGGTATCGCATCACTAAAAGATTATTCGAGTTTATCGAAACGTTCTTTAAAATTAGTGTTGAAGGTACATGCTTCTAGATATCAATGCGCGCTTCCACCTTTGACAGACATTATTTTCGTACTTTCATCAGCGATCTTTCCTATGTTATCAATCCCCATTCGGTATTTAGGCCGATGTTAAAAGATTTTTCTCTGATCATCAATCCTTAGAAGTCATCACGTTTACAGTCATTTCCTCGCCATTGTGTCGTGGCTTTCTTTTGTCCTTTTTCAAACATTTTCTTGGCAAATGCTCGGATAATTTTTTTTCCGTGCCCACGGTATATGAATTTAATCGGGTTATTAGTTTGGCAACTACGTTTCAGCGTTATACTGTTTAGCAACCTAGATGCAATCGCCACTTCTGCTTAATTTTTTCTCGCACTTCCGACTTGTGGAACTCCATCCCAATTTATTGCTTCCTTGATAATTGCTAACTTCCAAAATTTAAATTCAACGACATTCACAACTTTCTATCTTCTTGAACGCTGTTCTTTTTGTGTTGTTTTCCTCGCATTTTCAATATTTTTGTTTTCATTTACTTTCACTTTCACTCCATGTAACCCCCTGCGTTCTTCTGACCTTGTCGGCTTATTTGTGATTAAACGATGAAAAAAACCGTTCGATAGTTCTGACAAAATAATACCGGCAGTTACTGTAAATAATGACCTGCAGTCGGGTGATAACTGGAGCAAGAAATGACTTGTAAACTTTAGCGTCTTCACAACGTAACTGCTATATTTTAATCAACATAGATATACTATTTTTGCATTGTTAACTTATTGAAGAGCAATGTAAATTCTTGGTTTTGTTTTCCACTGACATCTCTGAAAAGAGTATCTATTATATTGAAAAAAAAAACTTATTGTGCTGGAAGCAAGTGTAGCGTACTATGTCTTAACACATATATTTTCTCGTAAGAATCATTCTGGCACATTTAGAAATCTAACACTCTTCGGGGCATTGACATTTGCTGCAATATCTGGTCTGATGTTACTGCTTTGTATATCTAGGGAGTCTCCACAAAATCCAAAGAAGGGTCTGTAAAGTTAAGCCATTTTTTTTAAAATTGTCGTGAGATGGCTTCTCACTGTCTTTTCTATAAATATTTTCATGATAGGTTTTTGAATGTCTCTTCTCATTGCTAACTTGACTTAATCGTACTACTCCTACATTGGTAAATAATTGTCTTATTGTTTATTTTTGCACTTCTCACATGTGGAAGTCTCCGTAGTTGATATAAAGAAAAACAATTTACTCACTACAATGATGCAACTTCGTTTGAGTGCATTTAATTGCACTTCAACTGGTGAAAACAAAAAAGTGAAATGTCACTTGCTTTTTTCCATTTGTTTGAAAAAGTATATAAAGGCTAATAGGTAGCTGAGTGAAAGAATAGTGGTTGTTGATAGCAGTTTGGTTAAGGATGGTTGAGGTGTTAAAGTAATGGCTAGACCTAAGAATTTTCTTTTTCGACAACAACTATCAACTGCACATTTTTAGAAGGCACAGCATTTCTAAGCCTTCTAAAAATGAGCAGTGGGGTAGTAAAAAGAGAATAGAAGATAGTAATACGATGAAAGAGGAAGAAGTAATTAATTCTATTGGTAATTATAGCAGTAATTGGGAATGTTTTTGGCGGTTATTTTAAAACTAAACCAGAACTGAATTGTATATATTTAGGGTACTAGTAATGAATGAACGTGTTTTCTAAATTAATAAATTAACAGGTGGAAACTTCTTCGTATGATGAATACATAATCAAGCGTCTTTTAAAAAAACAATAAGTTTTAGTTTAGAAATTAAGATATAAGTAGAAAGGTATACAAAATTATGGGATATTAATATAGAATAAGTATACAGGTAAATCAAATTATATGAAAATATTACTAGTATTATATACGCGCAAAAATATTTTAAGAAGCATAATCTTAGATAGATTAGTGGAAAGGTATATAAGATGGTAGAAGGTATACCAAAGGAGGTGAGTTATAATTTTAAAGGTTAGACATATAGATTTAAAAGATTAGCAAATGCATAATATTAGATCTTTAATGTGCCTACAAATAAACGGTGTTTCATATTTTTTGATTTAATAATTAGGTGTTTTTCAATAGTTCAATATTACATATTTTTCCTGCAAGCAATAAAACAAGGTTCGTTCAAAGATTTGCACGTTCTGGCTTGATTTAGGATTTTTCATTTAACCTTAGGTGTTTTTCCTTACTCCTTCAGTTCCCAAAAAGTATTTTGAAAATGATGTCATATTTCCTGCATTTGTAAAGGAGGATATGAAATTGTAATATCGATCCTTAAAGATCTTCCAGTTGATCCTTCATGCAATGTAATATCCCTGAGGTTCTCATTTGATGAGATATAACGTATATATGTAATGGATTTCGATAAGCTCCTGTTTGATAAAGGACATTAATCGTGGATTCGACAATGAGATAAGTCTGTTACTTGGGGTATATTATAATTTGTTTTTGGGTCGTGTCTATTCAAGGTAGAAAGTTTCAGTATTCTATTGTTGTGTAATTTAATAATTTTATCTATATTCCTAGAACAGTTACAGTTTAACCCGGATATAAGAGACCCGGATATAAGAGAAACTCGGATATAAGAGATATTTTCTATGGTCCCAAATTAGAGCCTATGTTAATGTATATAAAATAGGCCAAACCCGGATAAAAGAGAAACCCGGATATAAACGACTTTTTCTCCGGTCCCGCCTACTCTTTTATATCCGGGTTACACTGTATAACTAATTTTTAGAGTATTGCGGTTGAAGATTTGACTTAATTTACTCTTCGATGGAAAGTGCCATCCTTTGAAATTATATACTATTTTCTTTCTCATTAAATTCGGGTACACACATACACAGTCATATATATATATATATATATATATATATATATACATATTTATTAAAGACATTTTAATGTTTAACGTTCTTTTTTATAAATACAAGTATTTAAGTAAATGCTCTGTTTATAATAAACAGTATTAAATAACATTTACCGGCCTAAATGTCCGAGAAATTTTCATAGAAAATATTTGTCCTTTGACAGGATTCGAACCTGCATCCTATACGGAACCGTCATTTACGCTGACGTGCCTTAACCGTCTCGGGTCGAATTTAATGCTTATAAACTTCAATCTTCCATGAATCTCGTACATTCATAACTGCTGTATGAAAATTTCTCGGACATTCAGGCCGGTAAATGTTATTTAATACTGTTTATTATAAACAGAGCATTTACTTAAATACTTGTATCTATAAAAAAAAGAACGTTAAACATAAAAATGTCTTTAATAAATAAATTGTCGGACTTTGTCCATTTCTTAATATATGACGTCATTTGTTTACATTTGATACGCCAGAGCAGTTATGAATGTACGAGATTCATGGAAGATTGAAGTTTATAAGCAGTAAATTCGACCTTGTCTACCGAACGCTCCTTTGTGGCCGAGACGGTAAGGCACGTCAGCGCAAATGACGGTTCCGTATAGGATGCAGGTTCGAATCTTGTCAAAGGGCGAATATTTTCTATGAAAATTTCTCGGACATTTAGGCCGGTAAATGTTATTTAATACTGTTTATTATAAACAGAGCATTTACTTGTATCTATAAAAAAGAAACTTGTATCTATAAAAAAGAACGTTAAACATAAAAATGTCTTTAATAAATAAATTGTCGGACTTTGTCCATTTCTTAATATATATATGTGTGTGTGTGTTTGTTAACGCAGGATTATATCATATTATTACTTTACGAGAATGACATAAAGCACGATAGTCAGATTGTTATGCATTTTGTCATAAGTTTGTCTCCATTTATCTTTGAGCTGCAGAGCATGGAGAAATTACAAGTCAGATCTCTTGAGAATTCCTTCTTTTTCCTGACCATTATTGGAAAGAGGACTCAAAGTATTTCCCCGAGAATTTGAACTCAATTTGCGTACACTATACGGAGTAAACAAATTGATTATTCGCATAGAAGTTACATGCGTATGTGTGTTTTTACGTATATGTGTGTGAGGGAGGGAGGGAAGTAGGGAGAGAAAGAGGGAGAGAGAGAGTGTGTGTGTGTTTTGAAAAAGAGAAATACAAATTGATTGTGTAAATGTGATTGTTCGTAACTGAATCTCCATACATATAACAGCATATACGATCCTATTTGAATTTATCACAGCACACGTATAAATGGATAACGGGTAGGTATTATATCAATTTTAATCTCTAAATTTCTATTTCCATTAACTTTTCTTGCATTGACATTGTTTTATTCCCTATTAATTACTCCTATCATTGTATAAAATATTTCTGGTATTTTTAGTAAAGTACAGCTGACATTGCTTATATAAAAGTTGACTTCTATCAGAACCTGCGCAATCTCTGCTTGGTGCAATTTAGATAATAGCCATATCTAGAAATGGCACGTAATCCCTGCTCGCTTGTTTGAGGCTACCCATCATTTCAAAGAGGGCTGACGGATTTGGCGGTATTAGTGATGCGGATAAAACTCACTGAAATAAAAGGCAACCAATTATACTTATGAACTCTTTAATACCACTTTTCTTTTGGCAAACGGATTCCCTTCCCTATCCTGCTCTTAGCTGACTTGCAGGTCGGTCTACTTTAACTTATGAGAAGGCATTTATAAATGCATTCCACATAACGCGGAAAGACGTATATGATTCTAATATATTTCAGGTGTCCGATGATGTAAGCTAATTTTGAATGTTATAAAAAAATCGCTTAAACAATAAATAAGATTTGGTTAATTTTAAATGTTTTGTAAAGGGCCATGTTGAAAATTAACAGGATCACTAATATCTAGCTAATCTATCAATCTCTATGTGTGAAAAAGAGAGAGACAGAGAGAGAGTGAAAGAAAGTTTGTGTGGGCGTGTGCTTCTATGGGTAAATAGGATACAGAATCCAGAGAAAGCTTTAAGTATATGACAAATGGAAGAGCGTTTCACTGAAATTAAATTAGCCCATTCAACATTACAAGGCTTCCTCAGATCAAAAGCGAAACGAAGAAATATTTGTCTGTATTTATTATTGAAGTATACAGACAAATACAAACATGCGGATATTAATTTATTTCATTTTATCATCTGATGAATTCGAAACGCGTAATCTAGTTTCAAAGAAACAGATTTCCATCATATATATATATATATATATATATATATATATATATAGAGAGAGAGAGAGAGAGATAGAGAGAGAGAGGTATTTATAAATAAAAAGAAAGAACAGTAAGATATATAATCCAGTGTTCTTAGAGATATTTTTATTTTTACAAAATAGTGCTCAATGTAAATTTACAGAGCATTATTATTATAAATAAATTGATTTAAAATATGGTTTTTCCGCTACACAGTTCTAACCATGTTTCAAAAATGGAAAGTCCGAATTTAATTTTGTAATTAAATTAAAGACATTAGTTCCATTTCATCCTCAAGCGAATTTTGGAGTAACTTTTAAAATTACTGGGTTTTAAAGGCACAGCTAAAATCATAATTCACCTTTCCATTGTTACAGATAAATTCACTTCCACTCGACAGGGGTGTTTGCGTGTTCATTATGTCTGTATTTTGATGTGTCCGTTATAAGTTACGTTTTGGTAGGGGGTAGGGATGTATAGAGTTCTGGATTTTCGACCAGATACTTGTGGACTGCGCCAATGTTTTCAGCTGAACGGCGTAGACAAGCGCGCTGTGGTGTTTTCCCATCTGTCACTGATCCAGTTTCTTTGAATTTACGAACTATTTTTCCACTTGCACTCTCGGTTTCTTGATTATGTTGACCAAGATAATAGCGAAGTGCCCATAAGGCATTTCTGTTTGAACGTCCATTTTCGTAATAGGCTTCGATAAATTTAACACGTTGTTTGATTGTTAATCTTTCCATGGTTGAAATTGCAAAAAAACTAAAGTTGTTAAATCTGAAAGCAAAAGAAAAAAATCATTAGACGCTTAAGCTTAATTCACATTTAAAATCGCTCCAAGTTATTGTAACGCCCTATGTAATCGTTTGTTCTCAGTTATACGTCAGAAGATATATTCGCACTTATGTGAATATAAATATCTATGAAGAGCGATAGAATAATTTCCCTCCAACTTATCAATAATCATTCCCGACGTTTTCTAATAAGGTCTGTCTTTGTTAATTGGATCAGGATGAAAACCTTTCAGACCTCGCAGAATATCAATCATTTTTACTAGAAAACAACTCTGCGTATCTTTAGAAGGCGAATAGAACTTTGATGTTTTCTTTGTCCGAAATTCATTACGTCCTTTTATTTTTCAGGGTGATATCAATTGTATAATTGGATTTTCAACTAGACTTGAGACAAATCATAGGGATTAACCTAAGGTCATAATACATAAGACTGATTATTCTGCCTCCAAACCTGATGTCACATGGAAGAAAGGATTTAAGATGATATTACGATATATCAGCAACAATCTCTGACCAATTTCAATTTTTCATATAGTAAAAATGCTTGGTAAAAAAAACCAGTAAAACTTATAATTAAAAAGAAAAATGCATCGGTCAGATTTGTCATTCCAGACATTATCGATTATGTTCCTTTAAGTTTTATCACATTTAAACCAAAGTTTAAAAAAATTCCGATAGCCTCCACAAAAGCCTATATTGTTCCTAGCCTACTGTTAATAAAATATATATAAAATTAGCAGGAATTTTTTTCTGCTCAGTACTATATAAGGAAACATCACGTTGAAACACCTGTTCCCTTATGATCACCGAAATTAAGCAACGTCGTGCTTTGTCAGCACCTGGATGTTTGAACGCTTGAGAATACTAGGAGTTGTAGGCTTCCATATAGCCTAACAGATAATGGCTCAAAATTATTAATATGAGAGACGAGTTCTAAGTCCATACGTGTTCTTTATATTCACTAACGCACAAATTCCCTTGGGAAAATATGAACCTACCTGTTCACCACACCAGCAATGGCTTAATTAGTAATACTTCTATCCCTAAAACTTTATCGACTCCAAAATTAAAATAAAACTTTGTGAACAAAAAATATTTAGATTTCGGCATTAAATATCGCAAAAGGATTGATATGACACTAAATAAAAGTGACCAATAATTTATCGAAGAGAATAAAAAAGAACTCCAAATATACTGATGGACTTTTTTTATCCTGCGGGTTACCACGATGACACCATAACAAATTTAATTACACATTAAGTGACAAGTTTGTGTAGAATAATTCTTTAACTACATCAGAATTCGTTTAAAATGTTTTTTTTTTCAACTGTGGTTGTACATTTTTCATTCAAATCTCGAAATTCTCTTTCAGGAATTCTGGTGTTTAATGGTAAACTTCCATGAGACGTTCTTTTTATTCATCCTAGTTTTCCATCATTTAAATATATTTTCACATGTTCGCATATTAAATCTATCAAATGTTATGGTTGCGGGCAGCAGTACATCTTACTGTTGGTAAGAAGACCACTACTAAAATTGGGATAACAATTCTTGCGCAAGAGTTTATAAGTAAAGATAATGTTCTTCATAGAGTAAGTATATTTCTATCTGGTAACATTACATTCCAATTTCAGTGAAAGTCGGATTTATTTGTTTTTATACTTTTTACAGATTAACAGTATTTGGTTGGTTATTTATATGTTTGGGTTGTAGAAATAGTTTGTTCTTTGTGAGTGGATAAGTTTTAAAATTTTAAGTAACAATGATTTTGAGAAACAAGTTTTACTATTTAACCCATATCTGGTGAGATTATGTGGATTCATATGTTTTGCAAGGTTATTTGCAGTAAAGTGAAATTGACTAATGACAAGAATCCGAATTAAAATGTTAAAATGTGATAAAACTTAAATTTAATCATAAAGATCATAATCGATAATATCAAGAATTATAGTTACACATGCACATGTACATTTCTGTGTATTTCACACGCATATTTGCTTTAAACTGAATCTATGCTGACAGAATCTTGCTGTATCTGCGAGAGAGTGCATCATCTGGAGATATCAGCAATTGGAACAAGGACAGTGAATTGAAACACTCCTTCGCTTGTGAGTTTGATCTCGCATAACAATCGATCAAATATTCCGTCTAATCAGTTTCACTCAGAACACTTGGGTCAAACATTGGTATGGCTTTTACTGAGTTTTGCATGTGGTGAGCTCATTCGCAGACCTATTACATCAAGTAGACTCCTTCCTGTCAAATAAATGATGGTAAGTTCTTCATGGTCGGAAAGCAAACATTCTAATCACTAGGTTATGCGCCTATAATAAACAAGCATATATAGATGCCCAGTCCTTGTAGGAAGAATACCCTCTCGACAGTGGCACGTATCTGACTCAAATGTACACAATATAAAATAGACCGTATTGGTTTCATTGTCGTGTAAATGCCAACAATTGAAAACAAATATAAAAAGTTAAATTAACGTTGCAAAAGAATATCTACTATTATTATGTAGCTTGTTCCTTCAGAAATTAGCCGAGCATTACTGCCACGTGTAGCTCTTAATAAATTCTGTCTGTTATTCATCTTAAACCCTGTTCTCCAATATATTATGTCTATTTTGCTTTCATGTATCAGATTTTTAAAGACCTATTTCCCTATCATTTGATCTAGACAATTCAAATGTTTGTACCAGAGACAATTCAAATGTTTGTACCAGAGACAATTCAAATGTTTGTACCAGATTATGAGTTTCAATTATGTTTCCAATTTTTCAGGATTAAGCCGCATCCTCCGTACGATCACTGAAGTTAAACAACGCTGAGGATGGTCAGTATTTAGATGGGTGACCTCATGCGAACACAAGTTGCTGTAAGCTTTGATGTGCGGGTGGGTTAATGGATAACGGCACGAAATTGCTAAATGTTAATCAGAGATCAGTGCTTCAATTGCAGTCGGTTATATTCACTTACAGGAAATTCATTGGGGGATGCATTAACATCACTTCTCCCTCAATCTATAGGTTAAATAGTGTTGCACCGGCCTCTAACACAGGGGAATTACACCGGTTCTCACTATATATAGTGCCAGTAATACCTACCCGGTGTAAGCCGCGACAGTACTACAACTGCCTAGCTGAGTAGTACCCGTTTCCTACCTTTGTATCTGTGATGTTAAATACACTTGTTCTTTAAACCAAGTTCGACTTGATTTTCTTATTTTTACTCTTGTGCCACGACACAACAGATTGGCGACGTCGGAATCGAAACGATATCACTGCAGACAATCACCTAAAGTGATTGAAATACAAGGATTCGCAAGATTTGTACGGCAAAACACCTTCGTCATTTCAAACAGATACGTGGATACGCAAGGATTACGAGCAAATTAATTACTACAATAGTAATTTGGCGACGTAAAAAAAAAATTAGAAACAACCAAAAATTTGCTACCAAAAGTCTCCAGCGTGAGAACGCGAATAATATGGTCAATTATAGTTGAAAATACTGACACCAAGGGTTTCGAAAAAAAAAAGAGGTCCACTGTTTTTTTGTTTCTTTACAAGAAACCAGAGTTATTTGTCATGGTAAGATTTTTTTTCTCCTCTTCAAAGTTAAATAATTTGTGGAGTGAAAAATATATATTCGCGTAAGTCATTTATGCTTAACAAAGACTGTTAAAAATTCGAGTCATTTTTGTGCAGAACCACAAAGAGATTGGAAAAATTTTTTTTGACTTTCCCGTTAGTCGACACTCCTTAAAGCGACGGATTGTTTTTGTTTTTTACGAGAAAAACATATTTCTTGTTTGTGTATTAGTTGAGCAAACTAATTTTAGTAAGCAAGCCTTGTGAAAACTGATTTGTTTAATACAATGTAAACTGTATGGTGCGTAAATTGAATTCGTACCATGGACGCAGAATTAAGAGAGTCTCTTCTTCAATTGTTCAAATTTCAAACGGAACAAAGTCTCGCGTTGCAAAAGCAACAACTTCAACGACAACTTGAAAGTGAGGAGAAATTTAAAAAAGAGTTGTTGGAACAACAGAAACGCGTCGAACAAATCTTTATGAAAACACAGGAGGAACAGAGGAAACTTCTGGAAGCAACACAGTTAACGAATGCAAGCGAGAATCATAACGCATTCTCTCAGACGGCTGTGTGGAACGCTATTGAAAGTTTCAATTATAATCGAGAAGACGATGTCACGTTTGCTCATTTCTATGGAAGATATGAGGATATTTTTGTATCGGATTGCGCTACATGGACAAACGCTAAAAAGTTAGGTTTCTGCTAAGAAAATTGGGAACTGCCGAGCATACAAAGTTCGTGAATTTTATCCTTCCAAAAAAGACCAGTGAGTTGAACTTTCAAGAGACAGTTACTCTACTAACAGAACTGTTTTCTACAAAAACTTCTCTTTTTCACAGGCGATATAAGTGTATGAATGTCACTAGAAGAGAGGAAGATGATTACACTACTTATGCAAGTATTGTAAACAAGCATTGCGACGACTTTAAACTGGAGGAATTATCATCAGATAATTTTAAATGTTTAATATTTGTGCAAGGCTGGTTTTAGGTAAAGACGCTGAGATCAGGCGTCGTGTTTTAAATAAACTCGAAAATGAGCCGAATTTAAAACTACAAAGCTTAGCGGAAGACTATGAACGGTTTGTTGCGTTGAAACAGGACAGTCGTGACATAGAGGAAAAGGCAGTGTCGCATATTAAAAAGGTCCATCAGAAGAAAAATTTAACTTAAAAAAATAACCAGAGGAAAAAACTGGGAAAAGATCCACCTGGACCGTGTTGGAGGCGTGGAGATAAACATTGGTACAATGAGTGTCCCTACAAATTCAAACAATGTGACAACTGCTACCAGAAGGGGCATAAGGCATCGCATTGTAGGTAAACATCTGGTAGAAAGAAGACATCCATTAAACTAACGAAAATTGAACCTGAGGAACGAAATATCCGGAAATCTGTACAGGTCAAAATGTTTAAAAAGAAAGTAAGACTACAGCTTGATAGTGGGTCTGATATTTCCATCATTAATATACAGACATGGAAGAAGCTTGGGAGACCCACTATGATTAAATCACATAAAACGGCGAGAAGCGTCAGTGGTGAAAAAATCTCCTTCGAAGGAGAATTATTGACGAATATTTCTTTTCAGAATAAGACCGAAAAAGCGAAAATTTTTGTCATGCGAAAATCAAATAACCTCTTTGGAATGGATCTGTTTGAAAAATTTAGACTATGGGATCTGCCTTTAAGCTCTTTTTGTCAAAAAGTTGAGGATTCGAATGTGGAGGCAGGAAAACTTAAGAGGGAGTTAAAAGAGAATTTTCCAGACGTATTTACAGGCGGTCTTGGAATGTGTACAAAAGCGGTAGCAAAATTTGAAGTCAAAGAAAATGAACAGCCAGTGTTCAAAAAGAAAAGAAAGGTTCCATACGCCGCTATAGAACAAATAGACGGTGAATTAGAAAGACTCGAAAACATGGGTGTCCTCGAAAAAATTGATCACAGTGAGTGGGCTACGCCAACAGTTTACATTAAAAAGAAGAGTAAGGAGATTAGGTTTTGTGCCGATTTCTCAACAGGTTTAAACAATGCATTAAAGGATCACTATTATCCCCTTTCGAGCCCTGAAGAAATATTCGCGAAACTAAGTGGAGGGAAATACTTTTCTAAAATCGACCTCAGTGACGCGTATTTACAAATCCCAGTCGATCAGGAGTGTTCAAAGCTGCTATGCATCAATACCCATAAGGGATTATACAAGTTTAACAGACTTCCTTTTGGGGTCAAAGTCGCCCCTGCGATTTTTCAGCAAACAATGAACATGATGTTAAGTGGGCTGGACTTCGCAGTAGGGTACCTGGACGATGTGTTAATGAACAGCGCTAGCAAAGAACAACACAAAGCTCATGTAAACCAAGTATTCAAAAGGATCCAGGATTATGGATTTAAACTGAAACAGGAAAAATGTACCTTTTTCATGGAAAAAATAAAATACTTGGGGCAAATGAACATGGAAGAAGGCTGGATCCAGATAGATCGAGTGCAATAAGTGACATGCCTGCTCCAGAAAATATTGCGTCTCTACAAAGTTTCTTAGGGTTGGCGAATTATTACAATGTATTCGTGCCAAATATGCATAAACTAAGATCACCCTTAAATGAATTGTTAAGGAAGGACCAAAAATGGGTCTGGACGCAAGAGTGCGAAGAAGCATTTCCGGAAATTAAAGATATATTAACGTCTGACTTGTTTCTGGCACATTATAATCCCAAGCGTGATATTATAGTTGCAAGCGATGACAGTGCCTATGGCATAGGAGCGTGCATACTACACAAAATGGATGATGGAAAAATAAAACCCATCGCCCATGCATCCCGTTCACTTTTACCAGCCGAAAAGAACTACTCACAAATTGAGAAAGATGCGCTAAGCATTATATTCGCAGTAAAGAAATTTGATCGTTTCTTGCACGGTAGACAATTTCTGTTACAAACAGATCACAAACCTTTACTAACGATTTTTGGATCGAAAAGGACTACTACAACATACGCGAATAGACTCCAAAGATGGGGTACCATTCTTCTGAATTATAATTTTCAAATGGAGTATGTACCATCTAAAAAACTTGGTCATGCAGATGGCTTATCAAGGTTAATACCTAAGCACACAAAACTATTGGAGGATATGGTAATAACAGTCATTCAAGCGGAAGTTGAAGTAAAAAATACTTTATGTGACACGATAAGAGAACTTCCAGTAACACCTGATGAGATTAAGAGTAAGGCAGAAGTGGACGAATTTATTATAAGCACGAAAGATAAATTCAACAGTAACCAACTGGATGAGGAAATTTATTCAATTTGTGATAACGTCCTGTTATATAGCGACAGTGTCGTATTTCTTACGACATTACAGAAAAGAATGCTCAAGGAATTCCATGTAGGACATCCAGGCATATCAAGAATGAAAAGCCTTATGCGCTCTTTCGTTTTCTGGCCAAACATGGATAAGGATATAGAAGAAAAAGTCAGGGAGTGTAGAGGATGCGCATTAGCTTTGAAAGCTCATTCGACTCAATTCGGATCGTGGGTAAAAACCGGACCGACTTGGTCGAGAATTCACTTGGATTTTGCTGGACCGTTAGATGGTTTCTACTATCTCATTGTTATAGACAGTCTATCTAAGTGGCCAGAAGTACTGAAATGCAAGAACCCCACATCCGAGGCAGCTATTAACTTCCTGTATGAACTATTCGCTAGGTTTGGAGTTGTAGACTGCATTGTCACAGACAATGGAACGCAATTCACGTCTACCGAATTTAAACATCTCTGCGAGGATGATCTAATCGAGCATATAACCATTCCATCATACCATCCAAGAAGCAATGGGCAACCGGGGAGATTCGTGGATACGTTCAAGAGAGCCCTGAGAAAGGCTAGTGGATCACCGAGGGATAAGTCAATCCAACAGTTCTTACAAGTTTACAGGGTCACTCCGAATGCAAACATCGAAACGTCGAAGACACCTGCTGAGGCCATGTTCGGACGCAAGGTTAGATCAATTTTCCACAAGTTGTTACCAAACCAGGATAGGCCAAACCTCAAAAAACCAATAACAAAAAAACGGTATAAAGTTGGCGAAAGAGTTTTCTACAAGATTCATAGAAATAATAGGACCTTTTGCGAGTCCGGCACTATTGAGAAACAAATAGACAACATGGTCTATATGATTAAGGGACCAGATTTCGTGCACAAACTTCACACTAACCAAATCCGGAAAAGATACTCGAACAGTGAGGTGACCAGATCGCCCGAGGAGGACATCATGGACACAGTGTTTGATACTTTTCAGGTGCCCATACCAGAGGCAGCTCCTGAGAATAGGAGGTCAGAAAGAAAACGGAAATCAACGGAGTTGATTAGCGTGAACCCAAAACAAAAACGTTACTAAATTCCAGACGGGATATTTTCAAAGGGGGGGTGTTGCACCGGCCTCTAACACAAGGGAATTACACCGGTTCTAACTATATATAGTGCCAGTAATACCTACCCGGTGTAAGCAGCGACATTACTACAACTGCCTAGCTGAGTAGTACCCATTTCCTACCTTTGTATCTGTGATGTTGAATACACTTGTTCTTTAAACCAACTTCGACTTGATTTTCTTATTTTTACTATTGTGCCACGACACAACAAATGGTAAGGCTTGTATCACTAAACCCGTTATTATCTGAAATAAATAAATATATCTGTGTACAGAATATTTAGATTCAAACATGAAATAAGCCTTATAGGTTAATATACAGGTAAAAAAAAAACAACCAACCAAATCCATTTCCACTAAAACTTCATCGTTGCTCACAAGGCCGGTTAAAAGTATACGCAATATATTTCTGTAGAACCATATTTTCTTGCTTCAAATATCTTCATCTTACAGGAGATTGTCCAGCACTCACGAACAGAGAAGAAGACAGATTTAACGTAACATTTTCTGTGATGAGATCATGAAAAATTGGCAAATTGGAATGATCTAACACAGTTTTCATAAAATCATGTATATTTTTTTTGTGTCGTTGAATTTAACACTGGCTGAGACGAAAAGAAAAAAAAAATTACCTCATCCCTTTAAATATAAGGTTATTCGAACATAGGCCAACACGTTAAGGGCATTAGAGGTTCATCTTTATAAGGACAACAATTATTATGACTTTACAAATATAGTTTTAATGGTGAAAATCTATAGAAATTGCACTGATTTTAAGTGTCCCTGAGTTGAATTTGCGTCCTGCAATATATATATTTATATTGAAATATACGTAAATATATATATATATATATATATATATATATATATATATATGCAAGCATTTGCAAATGTATATATATATATATATATATATAAATATATTAAAAATATACACATGTATATATGAGTATTCATACGTATAGATATATGTATATATATATATATATATATATGTATAGGGATAGATACACATCAGATATACTTGCTTTTCTTCATATCAATAAAGGAATCATATTTAAATTTCGAATTGAATACACAGATAATGATTCAATGCAAAAGTGTCATAAAGGGAATTAATTAATATGAAACTACATAATATCATTTTCATTAAAATTCATAATTTCTTTCATACCGACAGGTAATATTAACAAGTTACACGCTTTCAACATCAGCTTCAGTAAAGGTTATACATTACGTTCTTAAAGCATGTACATCACATGTGTGATTTCTCTTACGAATTTAAGATGGAAGATCGCATTTCTCCTTATCAAATATCAACAGAATGCATTAATGATGTGCTTATTTTCCAAGATTATCTTTCCTCGGGCATAACATATATATATATATATATATATATATATATATATATATATATATTATTTTATCATTTTACTTCCCCTATTTGTTACATGATTCGTATCTACGACATTTTCCGCAGAGTTTGAGAATATATAATCTATTATATATCTAGCTGTTTTGAGATTTTTCTTTATATAAGCCACACCCGAAATTTCTTACAAGATTCTTTATAACATGCAATCTTATTATATTAAAAGGCCATGAACTTATAATTAATTATTGTTATGGTCCAGTTCCTTGTACCATGGTGATACTCCAAGGTAGAACCAATAAAGAAGAACTCGAATAGGGATATGGAAATAACACAGATATATTACAAACAGGAATATATACAGAGAGGTAGAAAGGGTTAGTACGAACAATCAGGTTTAGTAGTAATTGTCTGAACACGACTCTGTTTCGGACTTCAGACTGAACTTAGACTTCAGACGGAACGGTATTTCATCACCCCCCCCATGAGAGAATCATGTGGCACAAGGCCGGTTTACCTCCATTAAAGAGACTCCGCCCTTCGACGGAGCTTCGTTCGTATTCCTCCCCGCCCGAAGGCAGAAAGTTGAACCGATCAGCCGGTCAGCCGGTCGTCCGACTTAAAGCTGAACAGTATTTAGTAACCCCCCCACCACCACGAAGGCATCATATCGCACAAAGCTGGGGTCAGAGTCGGTTTACCTCCCCGAAAGATACCCCACCCTCCGGCGTAGCCTCGTTCGGATTCCTCCCGCCCGAAGGCAGAGAGTCCAAAGGAACAGCCGGTCAGCCGTTCGCCCGACTTCAGACTGAACGGTATTTAGTCCCCTCTCCACGAGGGCATCATGTGGCACAAGGCCGGTTTAACGTGGGATCTCCGAGCCTGTGGCCTCAGCTAAAATATGCCCTTTGAACCCGTATAAACGGGTTCAGGGTCGTTTTACCTCCCTGAAAGAGACACCGCCCTTCGTCGTAGCCTCGTTCGGGTTCCTCCCCGCCCGAACGCAGAGAGTTGGACCGATCAGCCGGTCAGCCGGTCAGCCGCTCGACCGACTTCAGACTGAACGATATGTAGTCACCTCCCCACGAGGCCATCATGTGGCACAAGGCCGGTTTAACGTGGGTTCTCCAAGCGCGTGGGATCAGCCAAAATATGCCCTTTGAACCCGTATAAACGGGTTCAGAGTCGTTTTACCTCCCCGAAAGTGACTCCTCCATTCGGCGTAGCGTCGATCGGGTTCCTCCCCGCCCGAAGGCATAGAGTTCAACCGATCAGCCGATCAGCCGGTCGCCAGACTTCGGACTGAACGGTATTAATAACCCACCCACGAGGGCATCATGTGGCACAAGGCCGGTTTAACGTGGGATTTCCGAGCCCGTGGGGTCGGCCAAAAAAATGCCCTTTGAATCCGTATAAACGGGTTTCAGGTCGGTTTACCTCCCCGAAAGAGACTCCGCCATTCGGCGTAGCGTCGTTTGGGTTCCTCCCCGCTCGAAGGCAAGGAGTTCAGCCGATCAGCCGGACGTCCGATTTCAGACTGAACTCTTTGCTTCCTCTTGAGGCGAAGTATTTATTACGAATGAGATAGTCCATTATGTTATTATGGGTAAGGTCCCATGACAATTATCATTTTCTGGCATTTATTAAGTGATTCTATATGCAGATTAATATCTAAGTTTTGTTTGATATAAATATCATTTTTTCACAATAAATTTGGTGACATTCATAAAATGTAATACACAATATCCTACTATATATTTTCTTAATCAATATTTTATATTGAAGAGTTAGCTTTATGAAAATATGGAATAAATCTGATCACACTTGGCCAAATTAATATTTACGTCTACAGTAAACTTTAACAAAAGTTATATATAACAAAATTATATACAATTACAGTTATAATAATTACGACCATCACTCACCATTTTGTAAATATTTTACAGGAAATATGCCACTGGTAACTTAAACTTACATTCTTGTAAATATTCGCATTGCATACTGTAGGTCATATAAGGATACTAGTCTTTATAGGTTGCTATAAATTTTCCAGACTAGCGTTCTGGGTTTCATAAATGTAGATTTCTCTCATTATTGACCGAGGGAATTATTTTACGTTGCATCATCTACTTTTATGAATGAAGGTTTCAAGTTCACTTATTTGTTTATTTATTTTGTAGTAAAGCCACTGTGACACAAGAAGTTACTAGATGTAGAAGGGTGAGAAACAGGAACATTGCAAAGAAGCAAGGACAAAAGAAGAAGAAATCAATAAGACAGTAGATACCGACAGACAATGCATTTAATTTTTTGCTGATTAAATATGACTGCAAATCATAAGAGACAAGTGCGAGAAAAGAAACGCTTAGTATAGAACTTACGGTTAAATATAGCCAGTTCAACAGTAAATTTTTTCGCAAACCATTTCAGTAAAGGCATATGCAGGGAAAAGTTTAAAAAGGCTGTCTAAATGTCATGGCAATTCAAATTGTGCTGATCACCTCACTGCAGAAGGAATTAGGATTAAACATCTACTAGATAAAGAACAGACTAGAAGATGGGAACAATAGGAATTCAAATACAGCTTAAAGTGATAAGGCAGATTGGATCACATGGCGCTGCTAAGAGCCAAAATGATTAAGGCCCGTTAAGTGTCGAAGACAATTGATTAATAATAACAATTATATAGAAATCGAATAATCACGGAGAAAAGTCAGCAAACGCAAATGACAAATAATATAATTAACTATATATATATATATATATATATATATATATATATATAATTAGGGACACCAAAATTGAAGCTTCAACGTTATCAACGTTTCGACAGTTAGGCCTCCTACCTGCCTTGGTGTCCAGAATTACATTTTGCACTACAACACAAATTTTCCGTATTTTGTATTGAACACTTTTTTAGAATGCCTCTTCTTAAACGCGGCTGTTTACAACCTTTTTTTGCAATATATCATTTGATATTGTGTTCTAAATACATACATACATGCACAAACATATATATATATATATATATATATATATATATATATATATATATATATATATTTGGTTCATAAAAAAACAACAGAAAGCTACTACGATTAAGCTTTTTCTTGTGTTGAAACAAGTGTTTTCATTTTTGGACACAGATTATGCAGAAACTGTCAAAATTTTCTATAATTCCATATGCGTTCGGCTACACTTTTACCCATTATCAAGAATGATTTTATTTTTTTAATTGCGTGTGTGCGTTGTGTGTATGTTTTTAGTGTTATAGAGATGTTTTATTTTACGAACACAGCACATTGCCGCCGTGTTTATAGTTAATATTATTAAGTTTTGGATTTTTCTTTTTATTATTATTTAGGCTTCCATTATTTTTAATCTTTTTTACATGTGACGGAGGTTATTATGTTTGACTTTTCTACCAATATGTTTCGGATCGTGTCTCGTAAATTTGTGTGTGTGTTTGTAAATGGTTTGTTATACAGCTATGATCAGACAGGTGTAACGTAAGGCGTCTGGATAGGTATGCAGTCGTGTGACCGATGTAATTATTTATGAATTCGTTTTGATCGGGAAACAGAGTTCATTAAGGGCATTTGAACTCATAGATAATGTTCGTTTGTTGTAATTTTGTCTTTGCTGTTGTATTGTTATTGATATGGATAAGGTTAGTTGTTTTAAATTGTTTGTAGTTGATAATTAATTTGATTTCTTTTATTCAGGTCAATTGGGGTAGTGTATTTCTTTACAATATTTCTACGTGTAGATTCATCTTGTTTGCAGTTAACGTGCAGCAGGTTTATGTAGAAAATATTAATTAAATTTTTGACTGTATGTTCACAATCGTTGTTATTTACTTTCGCGAGAAATAGTCTAATTTGGTGGTCTATAAATTGATTACGGAAGCGATTACTAATTAATATGTGTTTTACATAATAATTCAGTTCTTTCAGGAAGAGTAGTTGAGTGGATGAATTCTGGTGTGCTCTTTTTAGGAAGTTGCTTTATCACTGATATTTTGTATCTGAGTCTACATTAACGTAGCAAGCGTTTCTTCACGTGGGTTTTTATATATAATGAAGTGATAAATGTGTTGTTACTATATTCTACTAGAATATCAAATTAAAAGAATTTCCATGGTTACTTGTCACGACACAGGATGATTTGCTTTCCTCAAGAATCTGTGTCACTAAATGGACAATAAGCCATGAAATTCATAGGAAGAATCTAAATTCTTGCCCCACCCCGCTAATAAAACTACACTACTATTGAAAAAACACAGTGATGCCAGGTTGAAATTAGTTAATATATTTACCACACAGCGACACGTGAATGTAATAACATCATATTATACTGATAGACGCAATATTTCTTCTACAAACAATGCAAACACAGATATATGTATTTGCGCAGAATCCCGTATTTAATTTTACTTGACACTTCAAAGACAGTTTGATTTCAAGTAAAATCTACATGATTCAATTTCATAAGAGTTAGATTTGGAAACTTTCTCCGAAACGAAAATATACATTAAAATGTTTAAAAAATATAATCTTTTCAATCAAATTTTGGACGTATGATCTTACTGTCACTGCGGTCGTATAATACAGATGCAAGTGAGAAGTAAGAGATGTTTTATTTAAACTTAGTTCAAATTTACAATGACACATATCCTGTCAAACTTTAGATCTTTTATAATCAGATCATCCTGAGACAAATTATCCTATTTTTTCTTTGCAAATCGTAAGGATAAATGTTAAATACACACTTTTCTAAAAGCCACTTTCGTCCGTACAGCAACATACATATTACTGAAATAATTTGTCTGCAAGAGTAAAGCAAGGATGTGGTATATTTGCTTGTCCCAACTAGTCCTATTAGTACGCATTTAATCAATAACTAGCCTTATATATCATTATAGGTTTCTGTTATTTCACTTACGTGAGAACGTAACCCGAAGACGCGTTGTTATAAAAACATAGGCATTCCAAAAGCTAAACGATATATTAATAAATGGAAATTTCGTCAGAAACAAAGAAAAGAAAGGTCAATACGCCTAGGTTAATGGCTATATTACGTTGGAATACCGATTCCCTTACGATCATCAAAATTAAGCAACTTCGTGTTTGGTCAATACCGAGATGGGTGACCGCTTGGAAATACCATTTGTGCCAGTGATGTAATTCATATTTGTTAACCAGAGTGTCCATTTCGAGTTCCCCTTGTGTTCTTTTTATTCATTTACGTGTAAATACCCTTGAAGTTGGCAAGACTATCTACCCAGACACCCATTTAAAAAGATAATATCCGTGCGCACGTTTCATTACATCTAGTAAATATAAATTAACTCCGAGAGTGATAACGTGTTTTCTCATTAAATTGTCTCGCCGGAAAGAGACATGCATATAATAGTGTTTCTTGGTGATTGTTTGCTTAGTATTGTGCTGACCTCTTTCAACGTGTTTATATGTATATATAGGCACTGTTAATTGTTTTGTATAGGATTGAGCTCATTGTTACTATGTTGAAGCGATTTTTTTTTTACTTTCAGTGTATATGGCTACTTTTTTTAAAATTATTTTTTTGGGTTATGGTTAAGTGTTTGTGTATACATGCTGTTCTTTGCTAATATTTTCTGATATGTGTCTGTCTGTTTATTCTTTTGTGGGATTCATGTGCATGGTATTTGGTGAGTATTGTGTTATCTATTTTTTCATTTGTTTTTTTTTCCTTTTCATCTGTCATTTTTTGGTGTTGAATAAGTATTTATTCATATGTGTTTGTATATATATATATATATATATATACACACACACACACACACACACACACACACACACACATATATATATATATATATATATATATATATATATATATTAATTCGTTTTTCTTGTATGGATTTTAATAGGGTCATGTGCTGCTTGCATGTTTCTGTTTTAAATGATGTTTTGTGATTGTTAAATCTTTCTTTGAAGGCTGTTTCTGTGACTCCTATGTAAATATTTCGTCTTTTTAATGCTGTTTCTTACATTAGGTTGATATATCATATTGTTGGGTAGACATTTATTATTAAGTGAGCCATTGACTTTCGTTCTACAGTTGCATCTATTGATGATGGCTTGTTGGTTTATGTTATTTTGGCTATTTGTTTTGTTCAGTACTTCTAATTGTGCTAGGTTATTATTGTCTCAACATTGTTCATCAACATGCAACAAATTTTGACTGTTAGTTGTTTATGATTTTTGATATTTCGATATATTTGGGCAATTATTTTTCAATTATATTGAAGAGTATTCTTCCTATTTTGGATTGTAGTATATTATTTTAACCAGATTATTATATTATTTAAAGTACATTATTTTTAATTTTCTGTTGTTTTTGTTTCTACTTGCTTTGTTTTCGTTTATGTATTCCCGTATATTTGAATGGCCGCTATTTAGTAATGTTGATTCGCATGTTTCTTTGTTTTTGTTGAATATTGTAATGTTGGTGGAATTCGTTGATATTTCTTTTCTTCGTTGACGGATGGAGAGACGTTATTAATATCCATTTGTACGAAGGAGAATTCGTTTTGTTGATGCTGTTAAACGAATTATATTTTTGTGCTTTTCCACTGGTTTATTTTTAGTTTGCTCCATGGTTTTGAACGTATTCCATCTACTTTATTTTTGCATATTTTCCCATATTGTTTTTTGTAGGATTTATTTATCTGCATATTGCTTGGTTGACGAAATTGTCCTTATCGTCTTTTTAACTTGAAGAATGTTGTAAACCTTTGGAAGTTGTTTGATCTTGTTGTCTAGATATAGATTGGGGATGTTTGTTTTTTTTCTCCTAGAATTTTAGGTGCCAAAATTGCGGGTTCTTTTTCCATAGTTTACTGGTGAGTCGGCATTGTCAGCGGATATGGCTGCTTGTTATTTAGGGTTATGTATTGGTGCTTTTATATGTGTGGGTTTATGTTTAGGTGTTTCTACCTGTGTGTGTGTCTTTGCGCGCGTGTATGCTGGTTTTTTGTTAACATTTGGTGATATTTGTGTGTATGTATATTCCTTTGTGAGCATGGTGTGTGCGTGTGTGTTTTTCGTGAGGTATATGTGTCAGCGTATATGAGATCAGCTCACACGGTAAAAAAAGTTCAATGCTCCATAAAGCAATTAAGGGTGCCTATGCATAAACATGGTGAAATGAAGTAAGCACAATACAAAGGAAACAATCACCAAGATGTCCTACATCAATGACGAAACTGCAAAAAATCTAAAGATAAAAAAAGAGATAATACAACATCCATTACTTGAAAACATCGCACACCCACACAGAGATTATCACATTACACTAAAATGATACCTGGGTCGTTTCCGACAGCCTCTAGAATATTTTCTTCGTCGTCAGGCGTAAAAGCAGATCCCGATCATCTTCGAACCATTATTTGTTGTGCCACGGATACTGTCTCTGCAACGGAACGATAAACAGCAGAAAATGTTTGATAATTCGACTGCTTTCAGCCTGAAAATGCAATCTGATACAGCAGTGTGTCCTTGCATCCATTGCCATTCGCGCGACTCTATGTAAAATTAAAATCTGCCTTCTCTGGTTGTGAATATCTTGCCACTGCTAAACGGAACACTTCTGAGTTAACTCACTACTAAACCCTTTAAACATTAAAGACAGTCTATCCATAAATGTACACGAATGACAAATATAACCTAGTCTACATGGAAACACAGTGCCATTTACGGTACTTTCTTTAAAATTAATAACTCAAAAACGAAAGATTTGCGAACATACGTTTACATGGAATTTTGTAATTAATTTGGTCTGAGTATCACGCTCGTAGAGTTTGTAACAGTATTTTGATAGACCCTTTATATATATATATATATATATGTGTGTGTCATGGGATAAAGAACAAATAGGAAACGTTTATCAGTCGGTCAAACATATTTCATTGCATTCGAATCACTAAATAATAATATTATTTGAGGAGTTTCGAATTCAAGCAGAGACGTCCATTCGAAGTTTCAGGAAATTAAAAATTTAATCAGCCAACTTAAATGTATAAGCAACACATTATTAAACGTTTACTGCTTGTTCTTTATCGTATACTGCCCATATTTTTTCTATATTTGATCCAATCTCATGGCTTTTGTTGATCTAATTCATTTTTCTCTCTTTATCACACATCTTTTATTCTTTCATTCTACATCCAGTCACACGAACGCCTTACATGCTTTACTCGATTTTATATGCCCACTTTGCTTTCGATATGTTATTTATGTATCAAATTCTTCAGAATCACTTATCTTTTCCCAATCGTTAAATTCAGCCTCTTTTTGTAGCTTGTACTTACGTTAAAACTTCCCTGCTCTCGCCAAGATATTCTTAACCGGTATGTCGCTGCAAGCCTTCTCTTCAGCTATGAGGAGATTATGCCACATTAACTGCAGGAAAGTTGATCAATTATTACCTAGATCTTCAGGACACTGTTTCCTCGCTTGATATGTTGTAATATATTCATAGTCAGCTCATTTTTCAGAAGGAGTCATCAGTTATTCCTACATATTTTCTTCGCGACTCTGCTCAGGTATTTAATTTTTTTTTGACGTTTCCAAATAGTTTAAACTGCCGGCTACGACTTTTGCTTACAAGAATGAATTCCCATTTTTTCTTATAGTTAATAGATCAACATTTCTTCCTGCTTTCACGTACAACTTTCTCTAAATATCCTTTGACCCTTTTTCGGAGTCAGCCTTCAAATCACTGTCATCAGCGTGTCTGAGGTTATAGAGGTTAGGTTCTCTAATTATAAAATCTGAGAAGTTCTAGTTAACTTACTATTGTGAGACCGGAACTAACTACACAATAGACTCTTCCAGGTCTATATTAAGTATGCGACACAACACTCTTGACAGAGAGTCAGAGAGACAGTGAGAGCCGCGTACAACTACCAGTATTGGACACTAACATATAGTAAGCTCCGCTTACACTATCTATGTAACCTGTTGTCAATATATCTTACATCTAATCCGTGTTCTGTGTTTTCCTTCTGTGGTGCCAACTTTGGAACCCACATCACTTACAATTATTTCATTGTAAGTGTTAAGTAAATCCAACGAGAAAACACATCATTGGTATAATCTACTTACTTCCGCAATCGAATAACTCGGTGATAGGTTATAATTCTTTATGGAGTGAGTGAGAGAGGAAATAGAAACTAGCTGCCCATAACTTGTTCGTTTTGTTCGTGTCTTTCTTTGCAAAAAAAAAAAAGGAAAAAAAAGAACATCGCGATGTCACAAAAATTAGAATACATGAGACAAAGATGGAGATTTCTTTTTTTTTACAGTGGTTTTCACTCTTTACAAGTCCCGGAAGCCACTCAAGTTAGAGCGTTACAAAGTAAGAGGCGCAGTTTATGCGTAGCTATGGAGAAAATAAAGGATAATTCCAGACTAGAACAAGCAACGATTGTAATAAAAGGAAAAACACTCTTTTGTGACTAGGTTTCACAAAGCAGTGGTTTGCGGAAAGAAGATTTTCGAGCGGAACTTTCATATCATAAAATGAATGAATGATAGAACTGGTGGAAAGTGTTATATTTCTTCTGAGCACTTTCCATGGAAATAGAGATACAGCAGTGATAGGCATGCGATGTTTTGTCTATGAGAACGAGACTTTAGGGTGGAAAAGAATTCCTCAACCACAAGAACGAGTAAGGGTTATGGACTCTACCGCAACTGGAAATTAAAGGCTAAGCAGCTTCTGATTATATATGATGGCAGTACTATATTTTAGGCCTGAACTGTGACTTGTACTTTTAGAAGAAAGCACAGTTAGTCAGATACTTAGTAAAACTGTACAGGGAACCGAACACTTTCCTAGCAGCTTTATGAATGAATCGTATGTACGAGATCCACTTTAAGGCCAATAATATTGAGAAAATGGTAGAGGAATGAGATAAGTAATAATACCAGTTGCCAAAACCTGTACAATTTAAACAGGCCTTGCGAGTTTGGACACAAAGCTTTTCATGGTATTCGGAACAGATAATACTGTATTTACTGAGATTCCCCCCGGAATCGGGATGAGGCACAAGGTCAGTTTTTAACGTTAAGTACCCGCGCGGGTACACACGCGTCACTCGCTAAAATGATGGTCAATTCTTGCCCAGCCGACACTTACGCGCGATCGGACACAAAGCTTGGCTTAGCTTGTCATAATCTGTCATAGAGATACTCCGGTATTTACCAGACTTATCACTAAGTCAGGATGCGTAACAAGGTCAGTTATGTAACGTGGGTTACCGATCGCGTACAGTCGGGCAACTGGTCAAAATTTAACCAGACACCGCTCACGTGTAATCGAGAACAAAACTTGTCTTTGCTTGTCATAATCTGTCGAGACAGACTACATTTTGATACCATTTCATGGATCAGTTCATGTTACGTTACTTTTCTACATCCCCATGGGAATAGGATGTCGGTTTTTAACATTGGGCTGATTGTCCGCTTATTCTAAATCAACAACAAATTCTCCAATTCACTGTGGCAGCTCTTATACAGGTGTTGGCATCCATCATACCTATTTCTCTGTTACAGTGAGGAAGGCGACGAGAATGTGCGATGATATCACGCAGGCAGAGGCTTCGAGAAATCACAACGTTCTCGCATCAAACACAACGGTGTGCAAAGATGTCTTCTCAGCCAAAACGAGATTCTCCAACGGCGAACCCACACACAAGGCGACAATAAAGAAAGCCTTTCTCATATGGACGATGTTTGCCGATGGCCTCGCAGCCAAGGAGACGAAGAAATACGGTCATTTCTCAGCTCAAACAAAAATGTGCGAAGGCGTCTTCGCAGATAATACTGTAATATGCTTAATATTTAAATGACAGGGCTACCTTCACTGCACAAATACAAACGTCCCACATGTAGAACTGTGGTGGAAAAGAGGACAGCAGATACCAGAATTAATCCCAATTCGTGTGATCGATTGATGACTAATCAATCAATAATTTAACGAAGGATATTTAATAAACATATGTGAAGTACATATGGGTAACGCACATTGAATGAATGACGGCCGTATGCCAGAATATATCATATACAGTTGGCTGGACACGAGACACCGCTTGATAATCGCGATACATTGGGTTTCAAAGACATTTGCAAGAAGGAACAGAAACTCACAGTCTTCGACTCTGGTAAGTGTAGCAGCTGGCAGACGATGGCAGCCAGTGGTATTATGCTGTTCAAGAAGGAGTCACGAAGGCCAAGAAAAAGTGGCAAACAGCTGTTGGAGATTAAAAGATGACGAAGGAAACATTGAGAAATATCAGACTTCAGTTCCACATTCATCTTCATCTATCACACCTGCAAAAGTGAGTCCTACGCAAAGATAGGTCTACTAATCCAATCCAGGCGCTATTCGCTGCATTTTTAATAGAAGAGAGCGTTATAATTATATCGCGAGATAAATGCATTCCTATTTCTATACAAAATATAGAAATAGGAAATGACGTTATTGTAAATGTGGGTTTTTTTTTTCAACGAAAATACGAAATTATAAATTATGTGTTGAGTAATTTGCGGTTCAAAAACGCAAGACCTAATAAGAATGGAGAGAGAAAGAAAATGCGTTAGAAGGAACAGTAAAACTAATTACACACGCACCATCCCACACATACACCCGATATATATATATATATATATATATATATATATATATATATATATTGTTGAAGCTTGGATAAGCATGGAATAATAATAATACAACACAAAATGTACGTAAACAAAATGTATTGAAACAAGGAAAAGGTACACAATATTTACAGTTAGTTTTGGTATATTCTTGGGAAGACTGTTCCTGTAGAATGGGTTGTCTTAATCGCAGTCGGGCAGAGTCTCTCGATTCGATCTCTTCTTAATTCTTCATCCGTCTTCCGGTACCAACCCATATTTATATGGTCGGTACTCCACTATGTAAATTAGGTGGATCGTACCACAACATGTATATATATATATATATATATATATATATATATATATATATAATGTTTTTTCATAATCAAAACACAATTAACTCCCTTGTTTCGGTGCATCTAGTTGCACATATGAAAAAGTTATAATAAATAATTGTTGCCCTACTTCGCTATTGAGCCTTCTTCTCAATTAATGCTGTGAACTTTAGAATGTATATATTATTTTCTTTCTCATTACATTATATACATACAGACATATATATATATATATATATATATATATATACATATATACACATACACATATATATATATATATATATATATATATATATATATATATATATATATATATATATATATAATCATACCATGAAGTAAATATTCGTTAATTACGCGTCTTTTAACAGCCCAGAATATTCACATAAACACCGAAGACAATATTCGGAAGAGAATCAGATGTTAATCAGGAAAAAAAAAACAACAACATTGCCATCATCAAAAGCTATTAGATATATGAACATGAGAGAGAACGTTTTTATCTCACGTGCAGACGATCGGGCGTTGGTCTTTCTCTCATTTTGAACATTTGTCAGCTATAAAAGCGAACGAAGGTTTATTTCTTTTCTGAATCATTTTGTTTTGTTGTTTTCAGTGCGTGATCGGATACATTTGCTTTTTTTCCCCGATTTTTGGTGTCAGAATCAGATATATGTTAATTTTAGTTCATGTCACTGTGAACACGGATCAGTTAATGTTTATCCAGATGTCGAGAAATTGCACAGATTCATTTCGACATATCACCTCTTTTTCATTGTTTTCTTCATCATAAATCCTAGCAAATGTGGCAATGTCATCTATTCTTTAAACCACATTCAGCAAAATATTCAATGTAAAAAAAAAGAGAATACGGATCAAAGTTTCCAGCAAATCGGATTTGAGAATCCATACATGGAAAATCTCACAATGTGGTAAGAAATGAGGACTCGCACATTACTCGATATGTAAAAAGACATGTTTTCAAAGATTACCAGAGCTTGGTTTGGAAATATATATGACTTATTATTATTAATATTACTATTATTATTGTTACTGCTACTAATACTATTAGTAGTAGTCGTAATGCTGATGATAGTGATGGTGACGAAGAAGATGGTCATGATGTTTTGTTGCTTTCGTCAAGTAGATTGATATTTGTTTCACATGGAAAAACTCATTTAGTTTAGTGGGTTTTTTTTTAGATATTAAACATACATTTTGTGTGATGGACAATCATGCTATAACACGACATATATATATATATATATATATATATATATATATATATATACATGTAAACACACACACACACACACACACATATATATATACACATATGTGTATATATATGTGTGTTGTCTGTATATATATATATATATATATATATATATATATATATATATATATATAGGTGTGTATATAGACACATGCACTCTCTCACACACAAATATAAATATATATATATATATATATATATATATATATTAAAAAAAGAAGAAGAGAGGTGCCGCAAACGTTTTTGGTCGTAATGTGGATTTATTTAGAATAAATATTATGCTTTGTAAAGCATAATATTTTTTCTAAATAAATCCACATTACGACAAAAAACGTTTGCGGCACCTCTCTCTTTTTTAATATACGTACTTTCTCTCGTTGGAACCACTACAAACTCTTTCTTTTATATATATATATATATATATATATATATATATATATAATGGAACAATTTTTGTGGGCTGCGATTTTTTTCACTCATATTATGGACCGCATCGTGATGGTTATTTGGTTTGCTGGTTTGTTAACACATTCATATATTTGAATAAAGAGAAAATTAAAACTTATCGAATCCGACGAGTTTCCTCCTATTGTGACGTTTATGAAGTTAAATGTAAGGATTTCATTAGCAACAAGTAATTATGAGCAAAATGAGAACTCGTGGAAGAGCTGCAATTTTCAAAGATTTTTCAATTAGCCTGATTAAAATTCATGAACATCTTTTTAATTTAATTATTTTTTTAATAAACCTAAACATTTTTTTGTAATTCTGCTTATAAATACTTTTCGCAAAATAAAATTTTACATTTGCCTAGATAAGTTCCCCAAAGGAGAAAATGTGACGGCTACTATAATTCCTATTGTATTCATATTGTCCTTTTATTTTAATTATATTTGATAATCTACACATACACATATATGCAAATATACATCTATCTATCTATCTATATATATATATATATATATATATATATATATATATATATATATGTTACATGGGAAAAATCTAAAATTACGTCATTCGAATAGCTATTTTGTCTCAAAAGACATGCATACTTACCTAGTCAACTCAGAGATACGAAGAAATAATATATGAGATTAAGAATTTATCTATTTAAAGAATAAATCAGACAGAGCAAAGTTATATATTAATAAATATACATATACAAATAAGTATGTTTAGGAGTGTGACTTTAGTTTTGTTAGCTTTCCAGCGCATCGGGCACAAAGTATATATATGTTATTATATAAATTGTATCTTTATGTTTTATATACGAATATAAGATATATTTGTGCCTGATAACCTAAATAGTTATATTTATATTTATTTCTCTCTCTCTCTACATATATATATATATATATATATATATATATATATATACATACATATACATATATATATATATATATATATATATATATACATATATATATATATATATATATGTGTGTGTGTTTATATATATATATATATATATATATATATATATATATATATATATATATATGTGTGTGTGTTTATATATATATATATATATATATATATATATATATATATATATATATATTTCTCCTCATCAGGCTGTAAATTTTTTAAAATCAAATGTCGAAGACGAAATAAATGAGTTATAGACCGAAAGATGTTTTTTAATATATATATATATATATATATATATATATATATATATATATATATATATATATATATATATATATATGCACAT
>CAHIKZ030000023.1:302500-412500 GCA_903632075.3 Acanthosepion pharaonis
CCTGGAATTCGTCAATGAGATATTCGCCAATTAACAAGTGGGTGGTCAACCAGACGTAACCACTCTTCTGGTGCCAACCACTGATCCGATAAAACAATTTCGCCAATTCAGCCGAATTTCATATGGAAGTCGTTAATGAGATTTTCGCCAATTATTAAGTGGGTGGTCAATTAGACGTTTCGGATTCTGGCGTTATCTATTCCCGATAAAATAATTTCGCCACCACAGCCAGCTTCGACACAAAACAGATGCCTTTTCCAAGCGACCTTATGGTTTGGTCTTTTGTTTTGGTAAATTTGTGTGGTCCAAAGGAACATTTTGCGACACAGTCAATGTTTATCTATTTAGAATTCTGTCTCTGAGTTTGTTTGGCCAACCTGGAATTTCCACCCGCACCGTAACCTAAATCTGATTAATTCCAGTATCTTCCTGGGAAATAAAAATTTTACCACTTTTCCTTGTCAGAAAAATAACACCGCTTAGTGTCCGTTTCGTGATGGCTTCTTATCACCTAATTTTAATTCTCGCCTTTTTTTTCTTTCCTTTTTCTTTTCTCCTTTCTCCCTTTTAGCAAGCCAAATAGTGTCACACAGGTCAATTTCATAAATTCTTCTTCTATGTGACATGACTCTTGATGTGGTTGGCGATCATGGCTCTCCGTAATTTGTTGTTCTATGGAGATGTTAGCAAACTTTATGCTTTTTCTAAAACCCTGTTCTACCATCCATTTACATATGTTGGTTAAGTAGTTTATATTTTGTATCTCTTGCCTCGAATTTTCTATCAGAGTGTCTAGTTTTCCAAGCCCTATTTCCTCATTATGAGAAATAGAAATTTCATATATCTGTTTCTGATGTTAAATATGAATATTGTTTTTTACAATTTCTCTGAAATTTCGTCATTGTTACACGTGCAATCCATAGTAATCTCAACATCCTTCTGTAAGTTACCTAAAAAGAGAGCTTCACATTTGAAGAGATTGTTCAGCATTCAATGACATATAGATCGACATGTATTACGTAAAAGTTCCATACATCTTTTCATATTTCTATGTATGATATTTATGTAATTGATAATTGTGAATTTTTCTGAATGCACTCATTTTAATTACATATAATAACTCCATTTAAGTTCGTTTTCTGATCAGGGCCGATTTGTCAGGAAAGAGATTACCTGATATTATCGGTCTTTAATGCGGAAGATCCCAGCGTGGTGCATATTTAGAAAGTGCTTGAAAACCATACCACATGTTGATCGAAGCCTAGCGATTGAAATTGGGTAGACATGTTAAATGTGAATAAAAAGAAAAGACATCGAAAAAATCTTTCCAGGAAATTGCTGATACTCCATGTCGAGTGGAAGGACAAGTCCGCTAACGTAACTCTGGAGTGGGGATGCTGAAATAAACATCAATCAGATAAGTGTAACAATGATTTCGCTCTTATTTTCCACGCGCACTTATTTAATATATTATACAGTGCTGTTCGATAAAAATGACAAACCTGATTTTCTTTTATTTAAAATTTTTTACCCTATTGTTTTTGGGCTCAAATTAATTGTTAATCTTACTAATATAAACCATCTTCTCGAAACCTAGTAAAATTTTACTCACCCGAAGGTATTCTATTGATAATTCTAATTTTGGATATGAATGAGATTTAGTGAAAAAGTCTGTGCAAAAAAAGTGACTCACTTATTTCCTGCAACTAGCAATCAATAGAAACAAAACTGAACAGCTTTAAATAAAGAATACTAGAGGTATAATTTAATTATAATAGGTAATATAGTTCGAAATATTTAATAATCTATGGGTCCTCCTTTATTTTGAATAATTTTTCCCTTTTGGAATTCAGTTGATTAAGTTCTGATAAATCTCATCTCCAAGCATTGAATTCCATTCGGATATGAAATTCACAATCAAAACCTCTTTGTTGCTCAACTGCTTTCTCGGGAGCCTGCACTTTATAATGCTCCATAAGTTCTCTATGGAGTTGAGGTCAGGAGATTGGAGCGGGCATGTCATAACACTCACCTGCTTCTCATGAAAGTATTTCTTCATCAATTTTGATTTGTGACAGATGTCATTATACTGCATAAAAATGAGCTTCGTGGGTCGATTTGCACCCTTTCAGCAGAAGCGGGAAGACAAGACTCGAACATTCTCGTGTACTGCTCGCTCCTGAGGGTCTTTTCAATAGGATTTTAAGAAACCAATTCCTTAAAACGAAAATCATTCCCAGAACATTATATTGACGGATGCTTGACAGTACTTACTGCTAAATTCAAAGAGCTTTCAAAGATTCTTCTTCGGATTTTAGATCGCTTATACTTTGAATGTAGCTCAACTTTCGTTTCATCGGAGAAGAAAACATTCTTCCCGTTTTCACCGGTGAAATTTTTGTAATGGTTAGCCCATTAAAGTCTTTTAGCTTTGTTGGTTTTACTTATTAGCGGCCTCAACCTTCGCGTACAAGAGTTTTAGCGCTGTTATAACAGCCACCGACGGACTGTTGAAGAGGCAAGACTAACACCTTGCTCTTTGTTTAGACTGGCTGTAATTTATTGGCTAGTTATAGTCCTATTCTTCGCAACTTCTCTCTTGATTACCCTGCCAGTTCTATCATCAATCTTTTTTCTTTCGTCCCCTTGTTTACTTCCTTGGACAGGAGTGGCATCATTATGTGACGAGAGACAGTTGATTGCGAGTTTATAGCAATTTCGACAATTTCTCTCGCAGACTTGCCTGCTTTTGAGAGTGTAATAATAGATGCCTTAAGTGGTTCCTAGTGGCTATTTCAAGCTGTTTTTATATTGTATGAAGCTTTCTGGAATACTCTAGATTTAATTTAAGCTGTTCTAGAATTTTCTAGAATATTATTCTGAGTGTATTGTAAAATAGTTTTCAATATTTTCTCAAATGCTCTTTAAATTTATCAGTTTAATAATTAGAATGCGATATCAGAGTCATTTATTTTTGCAAACAGTTCTTTCCTGAATCTCATTTATGTCCAAATTTATAATTATCAATAGAATACCTGAGAGTTAATAAACTTTTTTCCTAGGTGATCGGGAAGGGGTCTTTATATTAGCTAGATTAAACATTATTTTAACCCCCAAAACAATAGACAAAAAAAATTATTTTATTAAAAAAAAATCAGGTGAGCCACTTTTATCGGACAGCACAGTATATATATATATATATATATATATATATATATATATATATATATATATATATATTTACCTCCGCTGTGATCAATATACTTTTTGATGGCTTTATTGCTAGTCAGAATAGGATTTATTTTTGGAATCTATGGAATACTAACTGGTGAGAGATATATGTGCATCAATATTTCTTTCTTTTTTATATATATATATATATATATATATATATATATATGTGTGTGTGTGTGTGTGTGTGTGTGTGAGTGTGTGTGTACACACACACTTATTGTCGCCTGTTGTTTGATATATTTATTGGAATATTAATATTAGCTACCAAACGTTGTATTAAATTTTATAGTCACTTCTAAAAAGCTTTTATCACTGAAATTTTTGAAAAGATCAAAGTAGTGAATTCAACGTATCTCTGAAAAAATATATTGCAATTTCTGCACCCACATCATATCACTTAATTCTGAACATCTTCCCAAGATTCCTACAACAGCAGCGTGATCGAGAAACCAATGATACGTGATACCTCGTTTATTCTATATATAAACTGTAGAAGATATAATTAATTTTTAGATCCTCGAGAATACTTTGATGGGTGAAAATCATAGTTTATTAGAAGACGTTAAATTTAATTAAACTTTTTTTGTATGAGAATATGTTTAATATTGAATGATTTAAATAATGTTGCTGCATATTCGTTCCTAAAAATGACTCTTAGATTCATGAGAAAGAATTTCCAAATCACCATAAAAATCATTTCTATCACTAAACTGTCTTAATGGAAATTATGACCTTTGAGACATAGTTAAATACCGTGGTAATATATTAATTATTTTCTCGCTGATGCTCACTATATATATATATATATACATATATATATATATATATAGTAAATTAAACAACAACATTTAATACCTTTGCTTACAAGACATTAAATTACCCCACTTACCTTCCTCTATAATTTTCATTATTTTATCTTCATGCCAGATATATTGAATGAGCGTTGTTCTGTTTAAAATTTCTGAAATAAAATACGGACTTTTACATTTGTTTATGAAAACGTGTTCCAAAACAGAATCCTTATTTTTTGCGCACTTGAAGTCCATCAGAGGACTAAAAAATCTAAACTTATATTTATTGTTATTGCTCTTTTACAGCCCGACTTGAAGCGATCGGATGTCTAGCCACACTGAGAAGCTGCGATTTAGCGAATCAGTTTGTCGATGACTATATATGCTACCGGAAATCCGGTTTAGCTCTCAACCGAAACTGTTTAAAAATATAGAGAAAGTATAGAGAAAAACGTTAAAATTTACCTTCTTTTCAGCCGTCAAAACATTCGAGTTTCGATCTCTGCATGATGCCATCGGACCTCTAGTCACACTGAGGAGACGTGATAAAGCGAATCTCTCTGTCTGTAGAAGACTTTATACATATATATACTCGGAGCACAGGTACAAATTTAAGTATGATTTGATGAATATATTCCATTATATTTTAAGTGTTGCATATATTACATCGAATATTTCGCTGAATCTATTTTTATGCATGACTAATGCATTGGACAATTTGCAATTTGTAATGTATTATAATGAGCGTGAAACTTTAATTAAATATATATGGTGACGCAATGTCTCACGAAATACGAACAAATGGATAGGTCGAAGAGGTCCTGTTGCGTGGGGTCATTTGAAATCAGTTGCTTTTCAATATACATGAATGCAAGAAAATGACAAAATTATATTTTGGGAAAGGGGAAATTTTGCACAAAACATATCAGAATGAAATCATTTTTAAAGAAAATATTTATGTGTAATTATACATTAAATAAATTATCCTTAAGGTACGCGTCTTTTATCTTTCTCTTTCTATCTCCCTCTCTCATTCGCTCTTTCTCTCTCTCTCTGTATATATATATATATATATATATATATATATATATATCTAAGTACAGGTTCAGCTTCAGTTGCACTACGAACATGTCTCAAGTAATACAGAAAACACCAGAAATAACTAACAAAATATCCAGTACAAATCAAACTCCCCTGTAACTTTATGAACGAATGTCTCTTAAATAGTAATTGCTTGTAAATCAATGTAATATACCAAGTTATTGTAAAATTACCAGATAACGAATAAAGTATACATAGTTGTCATTGAGTTACTCTAGGAACTGTGAAATTATGCACGCAAAGAATCTTTACAAATAGTAAAAAAGCGAACCGCAGAATGCTTTCTAATCTTATATAGGAAATTAAAACATAGTACAGGAAAATAAAATCATAAAATGTATAAAAAAGAAACTACATCACTTTACAGCTATAAATCCAGAAACTGTAAACAATATCTGAATGAGAATGTAGTCATTGTTACCTTCCAAAACCAACACAAATTATATATAGACGATCCTAACTACTCTAAGAAACGTAAACTAAAAATGATTGCCTTTTAAAATACTTCAATGATAAATGTACATACTTACACAAATAAATTAACATGCTTTAGACGAATCCGATAATTTCCACTAAACAAATACGATAAACAACTATCGAGTAAAGAAATCTGGATGAATATATGGAATTAACACATTAATTCCATCTATATTTTACGCGCGCGCGAGTTTCCTCCCTCCCTTTCACACTCGTGCGTGTGTGCGCGCGGTTTTCACCCCTTCATTCCTCTCACAGCTAGACGTAGCAGTGACCTGAGGAAGAACTTCGTTAGCTCCTCCTGATGAAGTCAGACTAACAGATTTTGAATTTTTTTCCCGCGCGTTTCGCGGCGTCTCAAACGGCCAGCGTTTGCAAGCCAGTTGCCTTCCGACTTTCGACCAGACTAGACGGGCAACTCATTTATTCCGTGCCCTTAAGATATTCCGGCCCGCATATGGGTTATTTCAACAATGGCGACCTCACACTTTACCATGAACTTTTCTCGTCTTGACGTTACCCGCAGATCAACCAGTTGCTTCCCGATCCACAACCTGAGTAGATGGGAAACTCATTTATTCCGTGCCCTTAACCCATATGCGGGCCGGAATATCTTATCTCAACAATGTCGACTTCACACTTTACCAAGACTTCTTCTCGTCTTGAAGCTATCCGCAGGTCAGACCTTCTCCGTTTTCGACCAGAAGACGTTAGAGACACACGATACGGTCGTGAGCAAAACTTCGTATTCAACTAATGGCTTATTTTTATCCCTCGTCAGTGAACCAGTAAATACAGACAGGGATATCCTACTGACGAACAACTTGCTATCCGCAGGTCAGACCTTCTCCGTTTTCTGCTAGAAAACGTTCGAGACACACGACACAGTCGTGGGCAAAATTTCGTATTCAAAAGGTGACTTACACTTACCCCTCGTCAGTGAACCAGTAATACAGACAGGGGTATTCTTACTTACGAACAAACATTTTTCGTCTCCCTGGGCTCGCCGTAAACAACTCCACAAGACCATGAAACTCGCTTCAAACATTCTTCGTTTCTCCTGGCTAGATGCCCACAGCAATCCGTTAAAATTTCCAGCAGCCAATTCAATGCCTCACCAAAAACTCTGAGACGACCGAACATTCTTTCTAACTATGAAACTGAACACAAAAATACCACACACACTTACAACGCCAAAAAAAAAAAAAATCCACAGTGAGTACTCCTTTCTACCTGTGCGCACATACACCTCGTGTTTAACGAGTTTCCTTTTTCCAGAACCTTATAAAACTCTTTTTCCCGCCTTAGCCATCTTGCATTCCTATTTTGGCGCGGAACTTTTTATTAATCTCGTACCACGAGATAAGTTACTTGTTTCCATCTAATTAAAGTTACACATGTTTTACAAACAGACGTCTTTGTCATTTTATTCCGGCTATCTCTTTGATGTTCATTAATTTATGCACTTGTTGATTGACCACATTCCTTCGTTGTTCATTCACGCATTTTTATTTTTTTTTATTCATTGCTTGTAGACTCGGTAGTTTAGTGTGGTGTCTGGCACAAGGCCACTTCGTAATAAACCAGAACTGTACCCTACCGGGCCTGCAACAAATATATTAACTAGTTCAGTAAATAATAATCAAACTAACAAACTACGAATTCACAGATAAACGTTATTATATATTATAATTATCCACAACAAAGTATATTGGGTCGGGGCATAGTTATCTGTTTATTGTAAGCTAGTTATTTGTTATTAATTTAGCTGGGTTTTTTTTAATATTTTATTTTCAGGTAATAAAATTTTGGGTCGATAATCGTACGTTCCTGAATGATCATTTAAAACTGTTATTGTTGAATTATTAGTTTCTTTTCTCATAATATTATTTTTAAAACGCCTGATAATTATGCACCAACCCATATAATCAATAATATGTTACGAATGAAAATATAACAACCCTAAAATATATTTACGAATATGCATATTTGGATCCATAATTATTCCTGCTCATAGCTTATAAAATAGACTTAAACCTATACGTTACCGCCTACAGAATAACCATTAGTATACTACAATCGACCTTAACATACAGAATGAATTATTGAAGAGCATATATTGTTTGAGATACGCCAAATCGCAACCCATAGCCTGAATTATGTTTTCGAGCATGAAACTCACTGTCAGCATTTAGTGTCATGTATGTATGTATGTATGCATCTATCTATCTATCTATCTATATATCTATCTATCTCTCTCTCTATATATATATATAGGTAATAACCCCTTGGTATATAATCGAAATAAATCTTAATAACAAAAAATAAACCTGATCAAAAAGCAGAGATCAATGTATTTATTCTAACAGACCATATAAGTTACATACAATAGGAATTTAAAAAAAAAATCTCATAGTTATGATGATTTCATCTTACGAATTAATATTTACTCGGAAGGATTTTCAAACTGACCTGGTAATAAAATATAAAATTATAATTATATCTCTTTATATTAAAGTAATTGTGTATTTGTTAATATAAGATAAAAGAAAATGTTCCCTAATTTCAAATGTATTTTATTTGACTGAAACCGGGGAGAATACTTCTTTCTCTGTACTTCCTATTTGTTTTCAGTGGTAAATATCCTTAGATTCAATTTATGGTATCACTTGGATATGCTTAACAACATAACGGTATATGGAAGCGTTATTTTGTTAAGCCTTTATTAGCATTATTATGAGTTTTTCAGTTGTGATTTTATAAATATTTATATTATTCTGTTATTATTGCTTTGTTCTGATCTTTAACGAATTTTAAGATTTTCATCTCTAGTTTTCGCTAAATTCTTCAAATAGTTTATTTCTTCGCCGAAAAAGGAGAGGCCATCTGATGTCGACAAAAGGAAAGCAGTAAAACTAAAATAGTTGCATTTAGTGTTATATTCTTATAAGGAAACATTCGTTAAAGTGAAAAAAATAGTAAAATATGCCTGACATATCATTTTTAGTTTCTATTAAACGCGGTTCCTCTGAAGGCAGTTTAACGCCAGCTTTCATTTATTTGCTAATTTAGAGAAATATAGCCAGTGTCGGTTTGTGGAAGCATTGTGGAGGAATGGTTAGCATAAGCTACTATCGGTATTCAGAGGTCTAGCATTCATCGGTATTAAGGTAGGATTAGCAAATACTCTCTTTACTCCTTGGTACAGACTTATTTAGATATTGCTAAAAAACTTAGCAGAGTCTAATAATTAACTGTTACTACATTATTAACTTCATCGCTATTAGTTACCAAAATCTCAAATACCTGTTTTTTTTCTGTTTGGACACAATATTTTTTCAGATTTAAACATCGCCTCCCGGCTGGCTGTATGTGAAGGCTCCTAAGCAGATTCCAGTGAGATTACAGATTTTGTGTTCCGAGTTGTCCTTCTAAACTTGGAAACCTATGAAGTCTATTGATCTCTGCTAAGTAACACACACGACGGTTTGAAGAGATCAGCACCGGGATTGGAGCTTATTACATATTGTTGACACATGGAATATTCGAATTAAGAGGTTCATCAATTCGTTGAAAAAAAAGGCGAATTGTTTATTCTATGTCATTTTTATTTAGCCCATATATGTTTCTCACTGAATGTAAATCTATTAAATTTATATTAATTGCACTGAAAAAATGATACTGGCCTGTCCGAAACAACAGATTCTTCAACATTTAACTCATTCTGGTTCTCCCATTTTTTGTGCTTAATAACTTATATTAAATAAGAATATTGTTATTCTATCTTTTACGGACAATTTTTTATTGCCTTTATTGCCTTCTCTCTCTCTCACGCACACACACAAACACACACGTTGTATTTGTGTGTGTGTGTTTGTGTGTGTGCGTGTTCGTTTTTAGTGTCTGGATATTTGCGTCTGCCTTAATTTAGGCGCGTGCAAATTTATGTCGATAAACTTTAACTCAGAACCAAAACATACAATATTAAAGATTTGATTGTATTTAAAGTATAAATATACATGCAATTGTTTCGTGGTTGCAAATTTACGAATTACAAGAAAGGCGCTCCTCGTTCCAATTTGACAACAAGTTCTTTTGTTTTCAAACTCTCATCATAACAGTTTCAAAAATGGCATTGCAATTATCATATTCTTTGCGATTAACGGAAAATTATGAGTAACTGATGACGATGAAGAAGATGATAATGTTTACAGTCAAATAAAAATAATTTCAGAACGAAATGGTAATATTATGCAGAGGCGAATTATAAAGGAAAGAAAATTGATATCAAATCGAACTACGTCAGAACCAAGGGACCCTAACAAATAAGGAACCAGTAGGATGAAATAAATATCATGTGTCGTCTGTTTGTAGAACTAAATGAAAGGGAAAGTTATTGTTGCGGTCTGTCTCAAAGGAAAGTCAAAAACAGACACGATTAAATATGGTCACAGATTCCTTGGGGTTTTGAATTTGTCCATTGAAAGATGATATTATTTTTGAAAATAGAAGGCTTTACGAAAATGTGAGATGACAATGGATTTACCGTTTATAAAAACCAGCTAAGGTAACAGGAATTTAGCCATCTGTACTCAAGGCTAAGATTAGTAACGAAAAAATTCTAGACAGCGTAACTTTCGCAGACCTGGAGAATAAAAACAGATAAAAGAACCCGTACGTACGTTAGTCTATTTATTTCTATTGTGCTGGATCTTATTGCAATGAAATTCACAGTTGAGATTTATACGCTGATTATAATTAATTTATCAATTTGTATTAGTTGTTTTTACTTGCATCTGCTACAACGCCCGTCTTAAATCACACCAAAAGCATCCATTTCATTTAAGTAAATTCCTTTCTAAATTAATGGAATATATAACTCTATTGGAGAGTATTGTCTCCACATAGGGAATAAGTTCCTACTTGATAGACTGCTGAGTTATATGAGACCTTTGTTTCAAGTAAGCCAGATATTTAAAATAGCCTCAAACTTTTTGCCAATATGCAATGTATTTATCAAGCTATTAAGGGAATAGAAATATGGTAATAATAATAATAATAATAATTATTATTATTATTATTATTATTATTATTATTATTATATATCTGCTACGGTCACACTGTATAACAAGTCTGCGGGAAGACCTAAGGCAGATATTGTATTCTTTGTTTATATAACATGATTTGATTTCCTGATTCCCATAACATCAATACGTTACATAGACCAAGTTTTTCTTAGTGTGAAGGCTGTACTTATTAAGAGATTTTTTTGCATTTCTCTTAAGCTTGGATTTCCACGGATTTTTGTTGTGTTCCCTTTTTATCATTCCAAGCGGAGGTACTATACCTGGTACAATACTTGTTGTAAATTTTGACATTTTTTCTCTTTCGATTTCAAGATTTTGATACTTTGATAGTTTTACAAATTCCTTGGTTGCTATGCTACAGTAAGCTGGGCAACTCATCTCTTGTAGTAGGCAAGTTTTTTTCTTTTTGGTTTTCGACAATTATATCCGGCCTATTTGCTTCATTATATTATTATCATTATTATTATTATTATTATTATTATTATTATTATTATTGCTGCTGTTTTTGTTGTTGTTATATGGAGGTTAAGTAGTGTCACTAGGTTACTTGTAACGAAATGTTACAGTTGTTCAGTAAATAATTTGGATAATATATCCAGCGTTTAATTTCGCTCACAATGAGAATTTGTGGGATTATAAAACGCTACAAAATGTACAGAATTAGGATCTTATTATTCCCTAGAATTACAAACCGATAAAAGCAATTTATACAAATCGACATGATATAATCAGGAAAACCTTCGAAACTTTTGAGAAAACAATTTAAATACAAGGAGAAACAATTTAAATACAAGGATGTGGGTATGAAATATTGCCACTGGCTGGTGATCAAGAACCTTTAAAAAGTTATTATCTCCATTTATTTCAAATGAGAGGTCCCTTTATGACTTGAGCAACCAAGACTCTCAGTGGATATATTTTCTTTATAAAATGTTAATTGCTCTTGAGTTCATCTATCATAGAGTAGTATTATCTACGTTGCTTTCTCTTTTCTCGTTTTTAATTCAGAATTCTCGTTTATTCTAATTTCACCTTGTGTGACAGTAAACAAGCTTTGTGAATATTAAAAATATTCAGAGTAACAACAAAATAATGACAACTATACCAGGAACAAGCTTGATGGAAACAGTCCTTTTGACAGATAAGATGGAATAGTGTACATAATATCGAAATATAAAATCGCTTCGTAAATATACAGAGATAAGTATTTTGCGAATAAGTACGGGAATTGTTACAGGGCATATGTTCATTTGCAATTGAAATCTAGAAGATGTTTTATCAATTGCTCAAGAATAATGTCCGCTTAAGAGTCTTAGACAGATTATACAAACGATTTTACTATAAACTATAGCCACGCCGATATGTGTGCTGAATAGCCTAGAAAAATGGTGAAACGTTACCATATACAAAGTGCGATGGAAAAATTGTCATCTAAATTACGCAAATATGAGAACAACACTGATATATCATTTTAACAGATATATTTATAAAAATTACACAACAATATCTTAAAATAGTAAAAAAAAAATATTCAATATATTGTCTTCAACAACATCGTACAGACGAATTCGGAATCTCTTGCAACTCTTCTGGACAGTCTCCTAATTTAACTTGGTGCCATAATCTTTGCCTTGAGTTTGTCTTTGGTGTTACAAAGATTCTTGTTGATATCTCGCTCAATTGGGAGCCAAAAATAATAATCAAGGTGGTTGCAGGCTGGGGAGAGAGGTGGCGAGAATTAAGTGTTGCTTTGGTAGCAGAAATTGTCTGACAGTATATGCATGGGTTCTCTTGGTTTTGTGACATAGTTCATAGTTCTGTTGTCAGAACAGCACCACTTCTACAATGCACTTGATGTATGCCTCCATGTTGAGTCTGAGACCCTCGCACGGAAATTTGGGAGATCTTTTTTTTTGGCATAACGCTCAAAGTGAGTTTTCCGAGACGTCTTTCTTTCGTAATCGCTATTAGTCTAATTCATCTCTTCTGGGATCCTCTGAAATCTCCACAGATTCACACTCAAACACTCTGAAATATTCGTATTGGAGATTAAGGCGCGAATGCTCATGAGTACAACCTCCCGAATATAAATTTCTGGCGGAGTGAACTGTGTCATGGCGATCTCCTTCTTACAGTCGACAAAATCAAAAACGAACAACGCGCATGTGCGAAATTACATATATAAAATGGCGACAGTACATCTATTTTGCACTCTGGACTACAACATTACAAAAAGGCGGTAACTTACTAATTAGTGCCTTTTTGTAACCCTATAAATAGTCACTTGTACAAGTTGAAAGGGAAATGACATTATCATGAAAGTGGGGGGGGGTGAAATTAGGATTAAATGTTTTCAGGTGAAACAGTGTGTAGAGTTGAAGCATTGGAAGTGTTAAATGATAAACAAGAAAATGTTAAAATGAGAAACAGGAACTGAAATATGAAGCGATGAAAATATGAAATGTTTTTTTTTTTGTTTTTGTTTTTCTTTCTGATAAATAGAAACGCACATAAGAGTTGTTATGAGTTCCTAGAGAACACAGGAATGTAAAACAGTAGAATAATTATTTTGCCAATTTCAAATAATTTTTTTTTGATAACAAATTACCGCGGGAATTATTTAGGTCCTATTGGATTTCCGCAATAAGAAATTCTTGCAGTGACAGAATGCCATTCAAGGGTGGGGAGCGAATGTAGGTAAAGCAGAGAATTTAAAAAAAAAAAGAAATTGCCGAATAGAATGTGGAATCCTGTATATGGTTGGGAGAAACGTAAATAATGTGGTGTTTGTTTCGAACATGAAAAAAAGAGTTATTTTAGTAAGTATTTGGTAAGTTGGCTGCCGAAATAAATTATTTGAAATAAAATTTATTGACGAGAAAATTACTGTTCGGGAAAGGAAATTAAATTCTATAAATAAAGTTTATTGTTTTGAAATACGAGACAGAGGATCGATGTAATGACTCCAGGGATGGAGAAAATAATTAAGAGATGAATACGTAATGAGCTGCGAGGTGTAGTGAGAGTTAGAAGAGAAGAATATCGACTGACCTTTCGGTTAAACAAAGGAACAGTCGAAATTTGAGCGAGAAGCTAGAAGAGGTTGCTCAATCCCAGCGAGATCCGAGAGGTGCCGGAAGAAGTGACGTGATCTACTACCGAATGATCTGCTGCCGAAGAGAATTGCTGAGGATGGGCCAGACACAAGAATTGCTGATGTTGAGCCAGACAAGAGAATTGCTGAAGAGATAACCCAACGTCAAACAATTCGTGTGAATTTTTAACCCCCTCCAGGTTTAAGAAGCAAGAGATAAAGTGTCACAATAGATAGTAAAAATGAGAGGGTCAACTTTTTTGTATCAATGATTATATAAACACATTGAAAGCTAACTGTTGTAACTTGGATAAGCATGGAATAATAATAATACAACACAAAATGTACGTAAACAAAATGTATTGAAACAAGGAAAAGGTACACAATATTTACAGTTAGTTTTGGTATATTCTTGGGAAGACTGTTCCTGCATAATGAGTTGACTAAATCGCAGTCGGGCAGAGTCTCTGGATTCGATCTCTTAATACTTCCTACTATCTTCCGGTACCAACCCATATTTATATGGTCGGTACTCCACTTATGTAAATTAGGTGTATCATACACAACACTAACCCAACAGTCTTCTTCGTTATTTTCACCGGCGGAAGCATTCTTGTTATTTCTTTTTTCATAATCCGTTTCGGCCAACTCGATTCAGCTCTTTAATGCGGGGAGAAATTTCATTATTACTGCAGTGTGGCCAAAAACCACGACGTAGGCAGAACAGATGGATGAAATAAGCGGTCAACACGTAAGCATTAGTTGAGCGGCGTCAGTACTGACACGTTTAAGAAAGACACAAAAGCGTGCCGGGCTGGTTGTGTTAAGTTTTAAAATCATTTCACCTCAAGGAAGACGGTAAAAACACTAAGACTGATGAGGTTACAGAAGGTAAAAAAAATAAATAAATGAGAAACAGTCTGCAGTGAAAAAAGCAATAAAAATGTGCATTCAAAAGACAGCATATGACAATTGATGCTGTATTTAAATATATTAAGGTCATATTTGACAGAAAAACAGGAAAACGAAAACGAAATTTCCAGATTTGAATAGTGCGAGAGAAGAACATATCAAAATAGAAATTACATTTACATCTAGCTATTTCAACACTAAAATGTTGAAACATAATCTGCCATTAATAAGTTTGCGTAATTTCATGTAGTTAAAGTTTCAAAGCAAAATGCATATTAAAATAATTAAGGTGTAATCATTCATAGAAAATATCCTGGGAAACTACGTGACGGCGGAGAGAAATTTAACTGAATCACAGTTGCTAGGTCGTCACCGATAATATCGCAGATTTATCTTTCGATTTTTTTGCAAGAGTCAAAAAATAGATAGAATTATCAGACCAGCTGTGTCAGCTATGTTCAAGGAAGAATGGTAGACTTAAAGACATTCAAAATGGATTATGTTGAGGCACATTGACAGATTTAACGCAGCAAACCTTCCTTCCTAGCTACAGGTTTCGTTTTGATTCAATATAATAGTACCGTTTCATCTCAGTATAAAACGTATGATGAGATTATATAAATGGTTAATACCCTGAATGTTAGTATATGTCATGCTGATAGAGGGCAAAAAGGAAGGGGTTTTCCAAGAAGAGATAGGAGAATGAAGATTCCATAAAAGCACAGACGTGAAAATGCAATGGGTGAAATGTACGAGGTTGAGGGGAAAATAGGCTGACTATGAAATATTCAGGCTCGAATGTTGAAATATTTCATGGACACTTCTTAGTAATAACTCTTTTGTCTCTTCGGGTAAGCTGACAGTCGACTGCTCAAAGAAGATTAGTAGCGGCTTCTCTTGCAAAGGGAGACAATCTGGCAACTTTATCAAATATCTATAGAAACAGGATCTAAGACTGAAGTACATTCTTACAGACGGTTGCTACATCAAGAGAAGATGCTGAAGATTTATCAACAGTTGAAATGTGAGCAGCTAAATTTAGGATGAGAAGAGAGAGTATCGATGATGACCTAATGTCTGGACGTTCTCCACCTGCCAACATCGTGGAAAACATTGAACATTTTCATCACATGATGAATGATGACAGGTGACTGAGTATAAATCAAATAGCCATTGCTACTAGCATATGCTGCAAGAGAGTTACGAATATTCTGTTCAATGAACTTGTCATGAAAAAGATTTCTGTTCGGAGGTAAAGTGTCTTATACTAGATCAAAAACGCAACAGGTTGGGTACATCAGGCTAAATCTAATTGTTAGAGGCATATCCACTTAGATTTCTTGGACGTTTGTTAACCCAGGATGAGTATTTTGGTCCATCATTTTGAGCCAGAGACAAAGACAATTTATTTAGTGGAAACACCGCACATCACCTCCTCCAAAATGACTAGTAAAGTTTCATCTTTAGAGAAGATGACAGCCCCAGTTTTGTGTGTGTGTGTGTTTGTGTGTGAGAGTGTGTGTATGTGTGTGTGTGTGTGAGAGGCATTCTGTTTATTTACTTTTTAAAAAAAAAAGGCTACACCATCATTGTAAAGTAATATGCCAATTTGCTTATAAAGTTACGAATGCTGTGAAAACCAAACGCCCCGGAAAATGACGAGAGTGCTTTAGTTTCATCATGAAAATCCTCCAGCAGATCTTTGGTTTTAATGGCTGTTGTGAGGGATTCTGACTTTTAACTCGTTGATCGTCCTGTCTATTTTCCTGATTTGACTGTAATCTTTTCCCCAATATGAAAATACACTGGAAACCACTATCGCAATTATTATGTTATTTCTGAAGTTGATAACAGTTCTGACCAATAGGGAGAACACACTTCTTTGAGCAGTCAGATGTCAGTTTACCAGGAAAGGAAACAATGCAGTTATTATTAACAAGATTTGAAATTAATGCATGTAAAATTGCACTGCTCTAGCATAATTTCTTCTTAGCTAGCCAATGAAATTTGCAGCCCTCTCTCCTAGTATCTAAAACGAAAACATGGATAATTAAGCCGAGGAAGATCTGGAACTATCCAGACAAGATTGATTTCTTCTTTTTCTATTGTCTATGCACCTTTAAGATCTAGAAGATTATGGCTTTCCAAAGTCTGTTATGATTTTGTATCTCTTGACTATACCAACCATTTACACAATCTTGTTAGGTTATTAACTATTTTTCTCCGTTTCTCTTGCCTTCGCTATGTCCTTTGAGTGTCAGATTCGACAAGCACCTTCTCTTCGTTACGTGCCATATATTTTTTACCTCACTTTTTCTGATTCTAAATGTAATTGTCCTTTTTGTTGACAAAAATATTGCTAAAATTGGGACCGATATTGAGAAGTTTAGAATATTAGATTCGTTGTCACTGATCAACACTGAAGTACTATAAATAGTATTTGTGTAAAAATTTAAATATTACATTTGGGATCTTTCGATATTTTCTATTTGTAGTTGGTTTGTTTTTCTCTCTCTGATTAAAGAAATACACGAATAACCTATATCTTAAAAGATGGAAGGAGCTGATAAAAGAAATAAGAGGAATATATTAAAACACACGAAAGATTAACCACAGAAAGAAGAATTCAGAAATAAAAAATTAATTAAATGTCAGGAAGAAGGGAACCACATATAGATACATTCTTATACTTGCCGGTCCCTTCTCGAAGAATGACTGTCTACCAATTCCTGTCTCTTGTAGCACTGAACAATATTTCACCTTTTAGAATAACATCAAATCAGTGTTCTGGAATTCATGTAAACAGTCTTGTTGAATAAATTATTTGCTCTTTCTCTGTGCCTCTATTTTAATGTTATCTGTGTGTCGGAATCTCCAAGCACGCTTTCCCGATTTTTTATCAAGAGAAACGTCAATTGTATCTTTTTGAACATCGGAAATAGTATCCGTTTCGCTTATATTTTAAAAAAAATTCGTTGCTCCCATGCGCCGTTCGTGATGTAATTATCGAGAACCACATTTGACTTATATCTCTGAGGACAATGTCACGCACTTACTGACGTATAAATATCGATTTTAAATAACAGTTTAACACTATATTTCTTTCCAAATAAATATCCCTGTTTCTTAATATCGGACTTGATCTAGTGAATGGTAATTTTGTTCATTCTGTGTGCCAGACATATCTTTCTCAGTCAGATTTTCCAACGGCTGTTATACTTTATCACACATAATTAAATTAAAATAGTAGCTTAATTTTGATTCTCCAATTCGTAGCTATCACATTTTGATGTTCCGCATGCTAATTAAAAGTCATTACATATTTTTACAGTTGATGGTTAATCATTTCTTCATAGTTACTGGTAGCATACCAATTGATCTAATTGGTTTTCCTCTTTGGTATATTGACCTTATGGATTAAAACGTACTAGTATTTGCCAACAAGGTCTCATGTTATTATTGTTGAAATAGTTAGATATAAGCTTAATTTACATCCTAAATCTTCTCTTACACATCACGCCTGTTACACTCACTTCCGGTATTTTGTTTTCTTATCAAATGCGATCATCAAATATTAAACATTCTGCCAGTTACGCACTTAAAATATTAACATTCAACTTCGTTTTTCGTCATGTTGTTTTTTGTCTTTTCAGTAAGGTCTTTCCATCTGTTTTTCATACTTTGTGACATTTTGAGCGATCGATGCTTTATCGCCTTCCTAGGAGTGAAATTATTTCTTTAAAAAAAAAAGTATGAGGAAAATCAAATACGATAAAATATAGAGAATGCTGGAATATTGAGGTGAATCGATGTAGCTTCATCTTTGGTGTAACCTCCCAGAAACAAGTATATATATATATATATATATATATATATATATATATATATATATAATGGTTAACGTGAAGAAATATTAATTTCTCAATATGATTTTGATCGATTCTGTTTGATGTATTGTCTTCTCTTTGATGAGGATGACACCAAAAAGAAAAGTACTTGAATAATCAACAAAAAATATTAGAACGAGAGAAAAATTGAAATAAATATTAAAAAAAGCAGATGGAAAAGAAATGAAAACAAATTAGTAGTCTCGCATCTGAATTTTTTTCAGTGATAATAATGCCAAACGGTGTGACTGTATCAGTGCAAGCCAGAGACAGAGAAATTCAGATAGCGAATTCTGACTAAATTCGACTGCTAACTACCACTAATTTCCCTACTTTCCAATCTACTAAATTTTAAGGTATATATCAGTATCTAATACGTCACCCAGAAATGATGTTTACTGTTCCAAGTAGAAAAAAAATATAGAAATGAAATATTCTTATGTGAATTGGCAAAATTTCAAATTTGGTAACAGTTCACCGGTACAGACGTGTTTTGATAATATTGTGGCATTGAGTTCTTAACTAATTAACAAGACAACTATGCTATATTCAACTATGCTATATTCTTTTTCTGTGTGACTCATCACTTTAGTACGTGGTTCTCCATAAGTTCCTATCCCTTGTATCTCGCAATAAAATTTAGCTTTTTTGCTAACTTTCGTAAACACTCTTCTGATAACTGTCTGTGTGACTTTTAGAAGTATTTCAGCCAATTGGTTCGACAATTGCTAGATATAGCGGAGAAAACATGTCTTTCTTTCAGGAATCCTTTCATATTCACCTCTCTAAATGTTTAAATGAGAATTTGTAGGTCTGATGCATTGGCTCGCAAATGCGATTCCAATATAATAAATTATAACCATGGAATATTAGTGTTTAAGCCTTTTTATTATATGCTTACTCTGTCCCGGAGATTGAGTTCTACCTGGATTCTATCCTCTTGGAATAGATATATATATATATATATATATATATATATATATATATATATTATAGATAGATAGATAGATAGATAGATAGATAGATATTTACATATAGATATATATGTGTGTGTGTGTATATATGTATGTATGTATGTATTTACATATTTTATATATATATATATATATTTGTGTGTATTAATCAATTATATTATCAATATTCTATATATATATATATATATATATATATATATATATATATATATATATATATATATATAGACAGATAGATAGATATCATACGCATATTTTAAACCTGGTAATAATTTAGTTTATTACGCTTTAAAATATAATTTCTTCAAATGTATAATAATAAAATCTATTTATATCGTAAATGTCTTTGAAATCATATCAGTAAGTAGCACATTTAAATCCAATAGTCTATTAAAAATCCGATGAGGTATATAAAGAATTTAAATTTGCGTGTAATTCTCGATGTAAAGACATTTAAAAAATATTAATGACATTGTTAAAAGTATGGTAGCTGAATCATTCTCGGATTGGATGAAAAAAATGTTAATTTCATCAAAGCCAAAAAAAAAAAAATGCGAGGAACCAACCTCCAACGTGTGTTAAATTAGAATATTGTCCTCATCGTTTTTGTTATCACAAAGATTCGGCCATTCTGAACTTTTCCCACTACACGCGTCAAGGTATATGATCTGGTTTTTATTTTAAGTAATGCTCAGTTATTGCTTGAGGAGGCACGGATAGAGGAATCAGAGTGCCGAGTTCGAATTCCAGTCGAATCCGTTGCATTCACTTTCCTGCTAATGCTCTTGGGGAAAGTGTGAATTCTTTTCTTCTCTCCGTAGCTATTGCTAGTTTTTGATACACCCTGTATAGGGTGATCCAGAATTTACTATTTCAGTGAAATTTGACAATATATAAAAAATCCAAAAAAAATATATGTTAGAATGGTATAAATTTCTAATTTTCTTTATAACATCATAATTTTTCTAATTTGCTTTCTATTTTTTTTCATTTCCATTCAGAACGCTATTAATAAAGAAAGCATAAAACGGCATTTTTCTTAAAGACCATGGAGTTCTCTCAGAAAAACAGTTTTATCGCCAAGAGATCAATAGTTTTCCTTAGCTTAAATATCACATTCAGTAAGCAAGCTTTAAAATGATTTTCGCACACAAACTTATTCGACATGTAAATTATTCCATCATTTAATTCATCAACCATTCCAGTTTTAACTTGATGATACGTATCTACTAAAAGAGTGCATCTAATACCCGATTTTATTTAGCATTTCACTTCAACGAAGGCAGCAATGAAACGAAGACGCAAGTGATTACTGAAAACGTAAAATGGGGAAAAAAACTTTGATGAGAAAAAGGACACCAAATTAACAGTTTTAATGACGAGAGACGATGGCGACTGATGTTGCGTTAAACATCTTTTCACATCGTAGATCAAAAGATCCAAGCCAGATGAAAATTCCACAGATCAGAAAACCGGGAACAAACGAAGATAATAGATCTTTTGATTATATCTAGCTATTTTAATAGCAAACATATGAGACCTTTTGCCAATGTTTTATTAACTTGCTTTACTTAAGCAGCAATATTTACATACAAAATAATTTGTATAAGTAGTCCGCCATCTCAACTGAGAAGAGTTTATTTTACACGAATAACAAATAATAGGTACTTTCTTTTCTTTTATGTATATCTTGATTGGTATTTCCGACTTTTCTCCAATACAGAATCATTCCAATTCGTTCACATTCTAGGGCTTCTGTTTATTAAGACCAAGTTTCTATTAATCCCCGATTTCGACTGGATTAAAATCAGACGATTGATAAGAGCATTTCGTTCTTCTGATGACATATACTTTAATGACATAGGCGATCACTACTTTCCGCAATTTCCTGTTTTTTTGTTGCTCTGAGTAATTCTTCCGCTTTAACACGCATCATTGTTATGATAATCTTTGTTCACCTATTCGTTTACCCGATTTTCACAGGAAGGTTAAACATTGTTTCCTCTTGCTTTAATTGCATTCAATATATCTTGTCACTATCCAGTTCTTGAAAACTTTCCACAAAACATTTTGATAGTGGACAATTTCTTCTTAAAACTTCTTCCGTTTTCCTCAGCGCTGTACATTGAATTCTCAGCCATGGTCAATAGAATCTAATTACGGCATTCTGAAATCTGGACTTTATATGTGGGAATGAGTTCAGAATTTAGAGAATCAACAGCAGTCTAACTTTATTATTTTTTCTAAAGCTATCTTCTCAAATGTTAATATATTTTTGCAGATAGTCCAAATCATATTTCCTTATTTCTATCGTTTTAGGATTTCGGCATCACTTTTTTCTTTGATTCCGTATATTCTAGATGCTGTCGACGCCATTTCTGGGATGAGGAATTATCATTATTCAGAATTATTTGGAATATTGTCCTAATCTTTTTTGTTATCACAAAGATTCGTTCGTTCTGAACATTTCCCACTACACGCGTCAAGGTATATCGTCAGTTTTTTTATTTTTAGTAATGCTCAGTTATTGCTTGATGAGACAGGGATTGAGGAATCAGAGAGCCGAGTTCGAATTCCAATCGAATCCGTTTCATTCAATTTCGTGCTAATGCACTTGGGGAAAGTGTGAATTCCATTCTCTCCCTAGCTATGGGTAAATGGCAGGACAGGCCGGGTTATATAGCCTTGGATGGCAACTGGTCTACTGCAGAAAGAACTGGCAACCTACTGCAGGAAATAACGTCAGTTATGTATCGAACGATACATGATTGCCTAATCGTGTATTACGCATGGCACATGACTGACTGACAGTTTTTGCTTGCCGTTTTCATAATGAGGACCAAAGTCACAAATCAAAGATTTAATCCAATAAACCATTGCCCGATTAGGACAATTTGCTGAAGTGAACGCAATGTCTTAAATTTAACCAGCCTACTGATTAATGTTTCAACTGCAACTGCTGGCTGTCATGTTATAATTGCTGATGTTGAAGGCATGCTGTATTTTGAGTCTCATTATTAGCGGCTATTGTATTTATTTCAATGTTAGACATCCTCATAGATTAGCGTATCTGGAGATTCTTACAAACGTCTAGATATCCAGTGTTCTTTCTTGATCAGTATTTTTCTTTTATTCGACAGAGCCAAATCATTACGTGCTTTAACCTCTTTTCACAAAGACAATGCATTCTGGATGAATATAATGGTTACACGTATAGTTTTTATTTTATCACCTTTAAATATGTAATTATTTTTTTTATTTTTATTTTAAACCCACCATCGGCACTTGTGTAGTTTTTATTCATGACTTAACTGCTGCTTTCATCACTAAATTAACCAGTGCTTATTTTCTTCCGTTTTTCGCTAAATGTTTAATCAGTCACAAGACCCAAGTCCAAGTATCACACAAGGTAGAGGGTTGCATATTGAAGGTAATATATATTCGCAAGGGAAAAATTTAACAGACCCAAACAGCCAGCCAAGTTTCACCCCTGAACGCGCCGCTGCCTTAGTTCAACGTAGCCACCGCCAGTAGTGGTTACGTTGAACTATACCGCTTCTTTTTATATGCAATTAGCATGGCGGTATAGATTGGCTCTTACTGTAATATATGCATAATGGTCTAGGACATGCACAGTGTTTCTATGCACAAGTGGTTCACACCTAGTTTGAAAAGGAACAAAGTGCATTACGAAATTCTGGAAAATCCCCAACCAAATTATGAACAGTCAAAGAGGCTGTGCCCGCTATTATAAATGACCTCGAGGTTATATCTTACTCGACAGATAAGGCGAGACTTTTCACCTCGATTTTTGCCTCGAATTCAACGTTAGAGGACAAAGTGCATTCCCTTCCAATCTTCGCACGTCTCAGTTAGCACAATCTCAGTAATATTTTCATTACTGAAAAAGACCCAAGATTTATCAAAAGCCTAAATATTAAGAAAGTCAATGCCCAAGATCAAATTTCTGTGATTGTCCATTTGAATATCAATCCGTAAAAGTCCCCATATTTAAGCGAAGTTATTTAACTGCTGCTTAATGTAGAAATCCTTTCCACTCTTGTGGAATGGTTCAAGCGTATGTCTTGTATTCAGGAACGCAGGCGATCGATCTTCTCTTTCCCGGCATAAACCCGTCAGTCTTTTCAGAATCTGATTGGTGGTAGTTCAGGATTAAATCGACGATGATGGAATGAAACGAGTTCGTTTTTCTTTTTGAGGCATTGAATGTAGCCGGCTATCCCCCCACCTTGAGTAGCAAGAGCAAGATCGACTGAGAAACCAGCTTCCAAACTCTGATCATTACAAGTTTTGTAGGTGCACCCGTATATTGGCGTATAGATATTCACAAATGTTCTGCGTATATACTTTGGCAAATTTTCCATGTAAAGTAAAATGAGGGTTTCTCCTAAATGTATTCCCCCGTGGAACGGCTCGTTGATGGCTAGGGTCCAGGCGAACTGACATTTAACAATTACCTTCAGGGACATACCCGTTAGGAACGAATTTATAATTAAGAAAACGTTTCCAGTGATTCCATAAAAATTTGGACCACACCTTGTTAAATGCCTCCACATTTTTTAATGTTATGTTTTTCGAGGTGAATTTGTCAAGATCCTTACTAATTCTGTCGGGAATTCTAGTTACAATATTAGCAGTAGATCATGCCAATCGAAAGCCGTACTTCTTGACGCTCAAGCGGTTCTCATCTAGGTAATCAACAATCTTGCATTAGGTACACTTTCAGTTTTGAATTAAATCTTCCTTCTCATATGCTTCTTTCTAACCACGGCTGGAAGTTCAGTCTATCGTATTATTTAACTCATAGATAAGCGGAGAATAGATTGCTTTCATACGTTCTGTAATGCGAAAGTAAATATAACGATGCGACCGGAATTTGAAATCGGCTGGCCGACTTCAGGTTCTGCGGCTTTAACCATTATACCACCAGCACAACAACAATATACACAAATATAACGAAACAAAATTTGGTTGAAGACCATGAATATGTAAAAATTACAACGCATCATAAAGAGGTGAATCGCATAATATAATAAAAAAGAAGTTAAAGGATTATACTCTTCACTCGAGGGGAAATTATGTAAATATTTACACAACGTCTAATATAAGAAAAAAAACATTTCCCAGATTATTTACACTGGAAGTTATGGAGAGATGTTTTCATCTACATTCTGAAGTGAAATATCATACAAAAAATAGCATTCCTGCCAATAAATAATTAGAGGAAGCTTATTTTTCTCAGCTATGTACCATCGGGAATTCGAAAATCTCTTTAATTATCAGCCATTTAGACTATGTGCTGAGCAGCTAATTTTAGGCAAAGTAACAGTGTCGATCGAATGATCTCCTTCCTGGACATTTGAATATTGAATAAGTTAGTATTGTGATTAATAAGCGACAAAGATTTAAATCAGAAAAAAAAAAAGAAATCCTCAAATTTACTAAAACAACTTAAGAAAAAAAAATCAGATTTTACAATATCCAAATTATAAAATGAAGTTTACATTAGGAATCAGATTATTTATCATGATCCAGGATATAAAAAAAGAGTAGCGTTACACAGCTTCAAGAAAATATTAATAAAATGCAAAATTTATGCTCGATGTTAGAACAGAAATTAAAATACCAAGATTGATTTTCAGTTTTTTCATCATCCCTTATTCAGCTGAAGTAAATTTAGTAAATACTGTTAGATTTTTCGGGATAATAAAGATTTACTAATACTGTGGAATCGTGAATTCCACAATTTTGCGAGCGTGCGCGCGGATTTCACCCCTTCCTGTTACGTTCAGCTAGATATAGCAGTAAACGCTGACATGAGGAATGTTACTGGCTACTCCTGATACCGTCTAGGATCAGAATTTGAAATTATCCCGCGCGTTTCCTGACGTCACCGACGAACAGCTTTTTCATGTTAGTTGCGGCCTGATTTTCAAGCTAAAAGGTCAACTCATTTATTCCGTGCCCCTAACCCATACGCGGGCCTGAATATCTTATTCTTAACTAACCAAAACTTCAACATGTCGATATCACACTTTTCAAAGATTTTTCCTCGTCTTGATGCGAACAGCAATGTTGAACTTTCCTCCGTTTTCAGCTAGAAAAAGTATAGACTACGGCACTGTCGACAATATATTTTTCCAAGGCCAAATTCCTCGTTTTGAAGTGAACAACATGTTTGAACCAACTTCCTTTTCTACCAGAGTCTACGACACTGTCGTCACCAAACTTTTCCAAGACCAAATTCCTCGTCTTGATGCGAAAAACATTCGAACTTTCCTCTATTCACTACCAGAGTTCTGCGACACTGTCGTCAGCACACTTTTCCAAGACTAATTTCCTCGTCTTGATGCGAACAACTCAGAATTTTCCTTCACTGCAGATTGATGAACTTTTCATACACCTCTTTTGAATTCTAACCTTTACGAACCAGTTTAAAAAAAAATACCATTACACACATTATTAAACCTCGCAGTAAGTACTTTTCCTTGTTGTGTACGCTTACACCTTTCGTACAAAAGACATTATTCCAGAACTTTCATTCTGAAGAAACTTTTCCCGCCTTAGCCATCTTGGTTTTTTCGCTTTGGCGCGGAACTTTATAATTCTACTAATTACTACTTATTACAATCTGCCTGCTGGCTTAAAACAGACCTTACCTTTTCTGATAGTCTCCACGGTTGAGACAAGATTATTTGTTATTAAAATAAAATTTCATATATGTTTTCAACCAGACTGGTTTTGTCGTTTCCTCCTGTCTATCTACTTTGTATTATTTCTATGCACTTGTTGAATGACCCTTTTTCCTCACTAAAGATCACTCATTTAATATTTTTACTTTGTTTGTGGATTCGGTAGTCATAAGTAGGGTCTGGCACAAGGCCACCTTCTAATAAACCAGCACTGCATGCTACCGGGCCCGCAAGAATGCAAACCCTACTAATTAAGCCATAATGAGAAGTGAAAGATGTGGATTTATACTTTTCACAAGTAAGTGAACAGAACTAGAAATCCGAGCCGATATCAATTGCACCATGCACATATGGAAGCTAAAAGTATTCCGAAGCACTCATCAATATAGTTACTGACCAGAATCGACTTTGCTTAATGGAATATCTGAAAAAAAAAAAGATGTTTCAACAAAGTTATTGTATAATATATTCCAGGTTCACGTACATTCATGAGACTCTTCCATATCTCATAATTTTGATATCATTTATACATTTACATAGAGGGAATTATTACAGGGAATATATATATATATATATATATATATATATATATATATATATATATTTGGTTGGATAGATATGAGTTTGTGACCCTGTGTTTCACGCTTTTGCGATCGTCAGACAAACCCTGACGATCGCAAAAGCGTGAAACCCAGGGTCACAAACTCACATCTATCCAACCAAATATGTTAGCTCTATCTCTGATATTGAGAGCGTTCTAATAAGTACCGAGTATATAATATATAAATAATATATATATATAAATATATATATATATATATATATATATATATATATATATATATATATATAAACGGATATGGCCAAACGTTTAGGTGAAACCTAGGTAGGTTTGTCTGGCTCACTAGGTGTATCTAGGCCTACGGTTGTATTGCTTTTGTTAGTTAGGTTATGTAAGACCTGCATCTGTGCGATGTTTTTGTCGGTAGAAGTCCAAGTTTCGACTATTTTTTTTAAAACTTTTTTTTTCCTTCGAAAGACTCAAAAATTCGAGGGAAAATAAAATTGATAAATATATATATTATATTTATAGGTTGATGGACACGGATGTCTTAATTATCGTTTTTTTTGACAAAGATTATTGTTTAAGGTTGATGGACACGGATGTCTTAATTAGTTTTTTTTTTTTTTTACGAATTGGTCAAACCGAAATTCAAACAAAAACATTGTTTACAATCGTTATGAGTCTATCGATTGGTGAATAGAATTTCATTATAAACAATTGTTTTGTAAATGGAATTTTTAAAGCATTCTGAATGTAAAAATAAAGAATAAAATGTGCAAGACAATAAGAAACACGACCTGCCAAAAAAAAGTGAAGTTTTGTTAAAATTGGTTGAAAAATGTAGGTAGCCTTTCTTTGTAATCTTTTAGAATTTATGATTTTTACTTATTGAATACAGTAAAAAAAAAATTGCAAATTTTGCTTGTGGTGATTCATAATTAGAATTCTGATTTGAATATATTTTCATCTCGTTGTTTCTAATACAAAAAATATTAAATTTATTTGGGTTTATTAATTTATTACAAGTACTGTGTTCTTTTCTTTAATAATTATCATCTTCGAAATATTGTTGTTTTTTGTCTATCAGATTTCTTATGTCGGCATTTTAAATTATTTCTTAATACTTTCATTTAAATATTGAATTAATTTCAAATAGAACCAATGCCTTATTGATCTGCCTTGTAACAAATTGCAAAGGGAATTGTAAAAACGGCCCTAAAGTACATGGAATTATCTTTCCCTAAAGATAAAGAATTATCCGAGTTTTCGATTCGTACAATCAGTAGAGATCATTAGATTATTGTTTAGGTTGACGGACACGCATGTCTAGGTTTTTTTTTTTTTTTACGAATTGGTCAAACTCAAACAAAAACATTGTTTTCAATATCGTTATAAGTCTCCCGATTGAATAGAATTAGAATTTTATTATAAACAATTGTCTTCTAAATGGAATTTTTAAAGCATTCTGAATGTAGAAATAAAGAAAAAAGTGTGCAAGACAATAAGAAATACTACCTGCCAAAAAAAAGTGGATGTTTGTTTTATCGGCTGCAAAATGTAAGAAATCCGATCCCATATATAAAGGAACACACACACACACACACACACACAACCACACACACACCAACAACCTGGGTTTTTTAACCTAAGTCACTCCACGGAATCGCAAAAACATAGAGCATAGTCTGATGAAAAAGTTGTCAAAGTTTATGAAAACAAAATTTTATCGTCAAAATGCTTATGTTTTGATGAAGAGGATAGATTAAATTTTTTTTTAATTATTTTAAAAAAATTTTCCTTCTTTTTAGAATATTCTAAATTGTGATTTAAAAAACCTTGTTTCTCTTTGTCGCAACAAGGTGTAGTAAATAACATAGATAATTTTTAGCGCGTTTTTTTTGTATTTACACACATTAATTTGGAAAATCTTGCAAAAATAAAAATAATTATCAGATGTTAATGAAAGTTTCAGAAACTATTCACAGATGATCGAAATTATTATAAATATTTTTTTTTTATTAAAGTCATGGCAGAAATACTTTTTTTATATTTATTAACACCCCATAACTAATTTTATGAAAAACTCTAGAAATTCGAGACCATCGGTTTTAGTGATTACAATAGTAAAAAGCACAAAGTTTTGAAGAATGCAAATCATGTTTTTTTTTTTTTTTTTTTTTTTTTTGGCCAACGCACCTGAAAATCAGCTGTGAATTGTAACATACAAAACTCAATAAAACAAATATATTATTTAGTTTCAAATGCTTTTACTTGTTTTAATTTGTTTTTAATATATGGACAATATTTTCTGAAAGCAAAAAAAATTTTTAATGTAAATTAAATTTTTAATACAATTATTTATTGTTTCTTGAATTTTAAAAAGATTTTTAAAAAATTTTAAATTGAATTTTTAAAAATATTTTAACATTAGTTAAAAGCAACATCAATCTTTCAAAATTTCCGTGATTGTCATTGTCTAGCGCTTTGAAAATTGTATAATTTGGACCAATCAGATTAGCCATGGTAATTAAGAAATGTAATTTTTGTGGTTATAGTCGGACAGTAATTATCAAGTACGGAAGACCAACAAGAATACAATTTAGTTGCACTATTTTAGTTCAGCATTTTTCTCCGCTGTTAAGCCCTTTACTTTTGCGAAACACGTATGGAGAAGTTAATTTGAGTTTTCAATTTCAACTGTGAAGGGTACCTACAAGTAACAGTATCATCTTATGAAATTTAACTACTGTTAACTTTAATTTATATGATCTTATTTTTATATTAATCTCAGTTATGACATTTTTCTATAAATGAAATATCAAACAAAATTAATAAAATGAATGGAAATACAAATAACACAGTAAAATGTAATAAATGTACATAAAATTATAGTATTTTATGTACACTTCTGATAAAATTTCATAAGAAAGGTACCTAAATTAATTAGATAATTTTTTCTTATGAAATTTAATTTCACTATTAACAGTCTTATTTTTTAATTTTTTATATTTTCCATAAAGCATCGTAAACGTAAAAATGAAAGCTAAAAAAAAAAAAAAAAAAAAAAAAATTAAAGCGCTGAAATTTTTCCTTAAAAGTAACGAGGTAAATAATTTGTTCACTTAAATAATTTCACTTCCTTCCATCCGTAGAAAGAATTATCCTCCCGTAAATTATCTAAACGTCATGAATGTGCCTTTCATCAAGCGACGCGAAAGGTTATGACCTGCTTTGTTTTATTTTCAAATTACATTTTTCGGCGCAGACGCTAAGTTAAGCTTGGTTCAAGATATTTTTAAATAAACAGTATAATTTCTGTTTTTATTAAAATCAGTTTTGAAAAAATGATAATTGATTTTTTTTAAAAGAATATCAAATTCAGATTTTAATCGAAAAAAATAATTGAAAATGATTGATTATCTTTCCTTTTTTTTTGACAAAAATAAAACAATATATTTAACGAAAATTTCAGACGTGCTAGGAACGATTAAAAATGTAAAAAAGATACCCCCAAAATACTTTGATCTTTCCTCTTTAATAATAAAATGAACATTAGACGATAAAATTTTGGTTTCGTCAAGTACGGCTTTTTTTCATCATGCTCTGCTCTTTTGTTTACATTTTCATCGGTGAGTTGTTCCCCTTTCATTCTCACGATGTGTCTTAATCGTGTTTTCAAATTGATTTTCTTAAAAAACAATTTTGTTTTCCCCATTTTCGGCGCCGTTAGAACCATCACAAGGTAATTTTATGTAGTCCTGTGAAGTTTTGTTGAAATCGGCTAAAAAATGTAGGAAATTCGATCCAATATATAAACGTTACAGACACACACACACAATCTGCGTTTTATAATAAGTAAGACATATATATATATATATATATATATATATATATATATATATATATATGAGTGTGTGTGTGAGAGTGTGTGTGTTTAATATCAAGAATGACGATATAAAAATTTTTAACGTTAAGGAATACATATACCTGTTTATTATGAGCACAGATATTTACAAAGAAAATGATAAATACATTAATTATTCCCCACAATGACAGCTGCAACCATAACTTAGATAAAATTACTGATTTAATTCTAAAGAGAAAGCAAACTCATACAACAGAATTTAAAGAAATCGCTATATCATACAGATGCTTACAAAATTTCGCCTTTGTTGGCAAATATTTTTTTATCACAATGTAGCATACTTAATAACAATGTAATAAAAATTGAAACACAAAGAAAAAGATATAAAATATAATCGGTTTTACAATGGAACCAAAACACATTTAAAAAGTAAAGTCAACGACCAACAACTTGGTTTTGTTCGATGGAGACCTAAATTGACCAAACGCCTCAACCGCATACATTTACGAAGGCATCTGATTGTTTTCCTCATATCAGAATAAAAGGGAGACGAAACATTATGATTTGGGATATCTTTTTAAGTCCTTTTACACCCAAGCATCTTCTGTGAGAAAAAGAACACCATGATGCAATAGCCAGAAATTTGGATACGGCATTAGCGCTGCAAGGTCCAAAACAAACCTTTCAGAGTGACTGGATATTAATCTGAGGACAGTGCAGAAGATTCGGAAAGAGTTGGATGAGTCTAATTATGATTATAAATTAGCTTGGAAAACCCATTCTGATCATTTTGATTAAAGACATGTGTTTGTATGGACATCGGACTCACCAAGGAGGACTACAAAAAATGTGTTCAGTAGGTAGTTTGCAATATCTGGCACACGGTATCTGCACCATGCCACACAAGCAGGAGAACAGTCATGGCGGTCAGACAATTTCTGCAAACACATCACTCCTTATACTTGGTCACCTAACTACCCAGACTGAAACCCCGTTGAGTATTACGTTTGCGAATTAGTTGATCGAGAGAACAATAAAAAAATGTAATAGTAAAGATGAACTGAAGGCATGCAATCGTCTGGAGGTCGTGGAGAGTGCCAAATGGCGATTTAACTGAATACATTCACCCATAAGTATTTCAAGATATCTATGGGTAATCATTGTAAGAATTCATGGTAGAATGAGACGTCAGCATCATATTCATACATGCGTAATTTTCGCCGCCAAAAAATATTTTTATACTCTATATATATATATATATATATATATATATATATGTGTGTGTGTGTGTGTATATACATATATACATGTGTGTGGTGTGTTGTGTGTGGTTTTTGCACACACGGTTTGCAACATATATACACACATAGTTATAAATACATAAACTTATATATATATATATATATATATATATATATATATATATATATATATATATATACACACATCAGTGTGGTGTGTCTGTGTGATGTTTGCACACACACACATATATATATATATATATATATATATATATATACACACACATATATATATATATATATATATATACGTATATATCTATACACACACACACAGACACACACACATATATATATATATATATATAAGTTGGCATTCATATATTTATAAGTTTGCACATATTTTTTTTTCTTTTTATGTTGAACAGATTTAACAACCGGCCAATCGAATCGCATCTGATATAGATGAATCAAACAAACTATTGGAATCCCACTCATTTGTGTCTAGATATTGGCGGCGATAATATAATTTAATTTTATATCTCAAGTCATTTTTTCCTCAAACAGAGTTGCGAATTTCTTTCATTCTAATCGCAAAGCTCCAAATAGAGGAGACACTGACGAGCGTATCGTGTCGTTAATAAAATTCCCCATTTGTTTCAGCGTATTCACTATTGTTTCGGATAATATTGCACATCCTACGCACACTCTTGTTCGAAGCTGTCGAATGTTTTCAAGACGAAAAAATAAAGTCCGGACAGTTTTCCGCAATTTACATCCGGATATACAAAATCATTTTTATTGGAAATTGGAATAAAATGCAATTAAAAAATATTGAGTGATTTCGTCAATAAAATAGCAGTAAAATTGCTTATACTCATTTATATATGAATTCGCAGTGAATAAATTTTCCAGCTTCACAGTGTTCCTTAATTTTTGCTATATGTGCATAGCAAATCATCATCACTTATAAACATCATTTTCTACTTGTTTCTCGTGTGTATAATCATATACGAGATTTTTGTGGTACGATCCAACTAATTCACATAGTGGATTACCGACCATATAAATATGGTTGGTACCGGGAAGACGGGGGAGGAAGAAGAGATCCAATCCAGAGACTCTGCCCGACTGCGACTAAGTCAACCCATTCTAAAGGAACGGTCTTCCCAAGAATCTACCAAACTATCTGTAAATATTGTGGAAACGTTCTTGTGTCAATACATTTTGTTTAAGTACATTTTGTTTAAGTACATTTTGTGTTGTATTATTATTATTCCATGCTTTATTCAAGTTTCAACAGAGATACAAGTGAAAATGATGTGACAAGTGGAAATTTATTTAAAGACATGCTACGCCAGAGACGCGTGAGCTCATTTTTGCCTCTTTAGCTTAAATTTATGAAAGACAAAAATGGATGCGGAAGATTTCTTGAAAACTCTGATTATAAGTGCGTATCAAAATCAAATTGATTGATACGGATTAAGTAAAACATTGATTCATAAGGAGGGTAGTAAATGTTTCATTATATGTGTCCTATCTCAAAGAAAAAGGGATATTAAGTTCGTATGTGTGCTTTCTTAAAAGTTTTTTTTTGAATTCCATTATTTCTTCTCTGCTTTTAACTAAAATACTTATATCATCTACATATGCTAGGTGGATGGAGGCTTTCTTGATGGTACTAAATAAATTATTTTCTAGGTTAGCCATGGAGAACATACTCAAGGATGAACCTACAACTGAAGCCAGTGAAACGACATCACGTTGCACATATACGTTATTTCTCTGATTATAGACTGGGACTATGGTTGTACAGGTTAAAAGAAATTTTATTAATATTTTAGGCTTAATTTTTATTGAAGGGTTGAGAATAATTATTATATATATGTTTTAAGAGTAACATATAGTTAGGTACTACTTGCATCACTGAAGATTATCTTAGAATAAGACATGCCTAAAAGATAAATTTCTGCCTAAAGACAGAATATATATGTCAGTGAGTTGCTGCGCAATATTGCGTCTAGTTAGTTTCTTCTCCGTCACCGAGTCGACTTGATATATGCCCTTCCTTTGTATCATAATGGTCCGGATTCGATTCTCGTTTCTGGATGTGCACTGCTGAAGAGTCCCAAGTATACGACATGTACTATCAGTGTTTTCTGCATTCTATTGTGGCTTCTTCCATGCACTATGAATTTATATATATATATATATATATATATATATATATATATATATATATATATATATATATATATATATATATATATATATATATATATATATATATATATATATATATATATATATATAGACTATATAAGAACATAGGAACAACGAACGATGACAAGAAAACATACACAGGCATATGTGCAATACTATTCTTCATACCTATATACATATGTATGCATAATTGTCTTCAAAAGTGAGTTTGCAATTAGATTTTAAATTAAATTCTGATTGGTTATAGAAAAACACAGAATATGTCTTGTGCAAAGACCCACGCGAAAATAGATATTTCATTAATAATTTACATTCAATATCCTGTCCAAATAAGACACTGTCTGCCTCAGCACGCATTATGATGAACAAAGTAAAATTTATATCTCTTTTTTTAAAATGAAACATGAATATTTCTAATATCTGTTCACTTAATTATGTAGATTTCTATTTCTGGATACAAAGGCATTCACACGTGTTCATTAAACCCTGGGAATTTAATATACGAAGCGAACCATATTTAATTTACAGGAAATGTCGTAGTTGTTTGGAATTTTAATTTACTCACGAGCAACATTAAGAGGTTGATGACGTAAGAGAAACTTCATCGCTAAATCTGTAATCTAACTGGAGGTTTAGCTGAAATTGATCTGCAATTTTCCCTCTATAATACTCGATACTTTTTGTCAATGATGTTTTAGACTGATTTCTCTGTGAAGGAAAGAGATCTGGTTGAAATATAATTAAATTAAAAAGAAAAATTTGCGAAATATAATGTTTTTTACCTTACAATTATACATGTAAGTTATGTAATTGAAATAAAGCAAATCATCACATACATTGTTTAAGTTTATACATACGTTCAAAATAAAGGATGAGGCAATACTAGTAAGGAACATATCAATACAATATGTCCTGGTTGATATACAGAACAGGAATGCAATTTTATATTCATTTCGTCCCGTGTACTTATTAAACATGTTACGTTATATAGTTCTGTATTGGATGATGGTATTAATATATGTAGGGAAAACAGAAAGCCTGAATAAACTTAAAGATAAGCTTTATTCCAATTTATCAAATCATGTGAAAATAATCAAATGCTTATATTTAGAGACGACTGTTCTATTCTCAACAGGGGATGGAAGAGAGATCTTATTTACTTCTGAATACTATAATATACATATATATATATATATATATATATATATATATATATATATATATTCTTGCATGTTTCATTAAATAATATAGTCAAGTGCTGTCTATTTATTTTATGTAAATTCTTTTCCCATAGTCTGATAAGCTTAATAAAATTATCATTAAACGAAGAAAGAAAATCACAATACTGATACATATTATTTTTAAACATGAAGACAATAAACAAAAACTAAAAATTCTTGAATCTATATACATAAAACAGGTGAAACCTAACCTGAAGAAAATAAACTATATAATCTCCACAGATAGTCTTAAATATCTATAATTGGTAACAGAAGTCAGACTTAATACTTCTCGTATTCAGTCTCGCGTGGTCATGTGTGACGTCATGAGCTGCAGTACGATTTTCGCTTCCAGCGTCTTATACGCACGTGTATATCGTTGCTTGGAAATCATCCATGTAAACAGAAACAGACTATCATCACATTCTTTTCCGTGTATTGTTTAATATATTGTACTGTAATTGTCATCTTTGATAATAGACTTATGTAAACAGAAATGATAGATTGGATCAAAAAATGTGCATCAATATTGTAATTTTCTTTCTTCGTTTAATGATAATGTCATTAAGCTTATCAGTCATGGAAAGAATTTACATAAAATTTATAGACAACAATTGTCTATATTATTGAATTAAACATGTATGAATGAAAAAATGATGTCTAAATACACACACAATATATATATATATATATATATATATATATATATATATATATTAATTTATTTTCCTTCATAATATATAAATAGCTGTCGTGTTTTTCCTAAGGAAATAAGTATTGTTCATTTCTTGGCTTGTAGTTTGCTTAATTGTCGAATTATAGCATCGTACTTCAGATGATAAGCTTTAGAAAGAAATAACACTTAAAAGACATAAAGAATGCGTTCTTCTATGTGATATATAACAAGAGCCGATCATGGCTGTTCGCAACATTCTTACTCTTATTGCTCTAATTAGCATGTAATACTTATCATCACTCCTTGTTTCAGCCAGTTTCCGATGAAACACCTGTTCTCCCAAGATCACCGAAGTTAAGCAACTTCGAACCTGGACAGTAACTTGATGAGCGACGAGATGGTAAAACTTGGAGGTATACCTTTGTATATTTTGCTAGTGTAATGAATAACAGATCGAAATTGAAGATCGTAGCGCTGATTTACAATTCCTGTAGGGTTCCTTATATTCACTGACCTGCGAAAAAGTTAAGAAATACAGGAATCTGTGTCTTCCAAAATTAATTATTATCCCAGACATCATCAAGGATGTGTCAAAATAAATAAGACACAAGAAAATAAAAACGAAACATCTGCCAAAAGAAACTAGAAAAGTAAAACAAAATATGTAATCAGTTAAATCAGCATTAAAATATAACCGCCTTGACAACTGCCTGCTAGCAAAATTACTACGCAAAAGAGATTCCTTATTCACAATAAATGAATACGTTCATCTGCAAAATCTGCCCAAAACGAAAACCCCCATAATAATCTTAAGATTTATTAAAAGACCAAAAATGTAGTATTTTACATTTTAGGTCCGTTTAAGGGAATTTCCATTCAACTGAAATGGCAAAAGGGCTGGAGCAGCACCTCAGATAATAAACATCTCGGAATGAAAGCGATCCTAATTGATTGCAAAATGCGTAGAAAGGGAACAGATAACGAAGTAACACTAGCTTGACAAAACATAGGCAGAACCTAGATCAACCACTGATTATTCTATATGTCACTTACGGTGAAACACGTTTTTAACTGAATGTACTCACTTACATTGGGTAAGACATGAAATCTATATGGAAAACAAAAGGCTAAAACTATTTGGACATAGGGAATCTGTCAAACCACCGTAAAAGAAATACATTTATATCCAAATATATCATCAGCAACAGATTGTCAAAAAAACTATATATCTATAAAATATACGTTTACACTGAAAGTATAAAAAGAATGTCCAAAATAACTGTAGTTGAAATCATAAAACTGTATACAAAAAATTGATATTTTGATATGAAATACGGGGGTAGAAAAGGCGCCAGACAAATTTAAATCTATACATAAGCAGCAAACTTGTGCCAGTTAGACTAACCCTTCAAACAAATTCTTTAAGACACACGCTGTTCACGTCCGCTACGCCTGATTCTGCATCACTTTTCTTCAGGATGTTCTTTGATTCTTAAATATTTCGGTTCTCTTCCTCGTTATGTGTCGGAGTAACACGGTTTTTGATTGTCAGTTACATGTATTTTAATAGGATTTCTTCGTAGCGGCCAAGTTTTATCTATAATATTCTTAGCTGTCACCGTTAGACGCACATCGCTGTCAACTCGCTTTTTCAATTAAAAAGAGATCATTAAGCATCCATTGACATTTTTGAGATTAGCTAATACATAAGAAGTAATAATCTTTCGCTTCTTTGTGACGAATCTAACATAATTTGTTTTATTCTTTTGTCAGTATATTGAATCGCTTATATAGAAATACAATTAAATTTCCAAAATTTCTTGCCCAAGACCAATATATATATATATATATATATATATATATATATATATATATATATAGAGAGAGAGAGAGAGAGAGAATAATAGATAGTTGTAAGACATACTATACATATTGGATAAAGTACACAATATCAGCGATATAGCGTATGTAAATAAAAAAATGTGGGCATTGAAACCAACACCCAATGTTGCCTAGGGGTCTTTAATGTTTATATATATATATATATATATATATATATATATATATATATATAAAATTGTACATGCTGATGATTTGTCCGGAATACTGCAGAAAAGAAGAAGATCTAGATGACTTCTGAGTACGGCAAAGCGCGTGTGAAACGCGAGATAAACACTGCAAATAACGAATGGTGGCATGAAAAGACCCTTCGTGTGCATGCATTCGTTGACAGACGTGATTCAAACTCCCTCTACATTCAACTGCGTGAAGTTTACGAACCGCCGTCATCAGATTTAGTTCCTCTCACAAAAGAAAACCATACTATGAAAACTTTAGTAAAAGTGAATTACTAAATTGCAGACCCGATGTTAACATTAGAGTAAATGACACTTAGTAGCCTCCCCACTAAGACGAGTTGTGACACAAGGTCTTTTTTAATTTGGCGACCCGAGCGCGTACACTCGGATCAGGAACAAAGCGCCCGTCGGTTTCGATGGCCTCAGTAGAAGCACCGATCTCTCTCTGTGGTGCAATGAGAGGGCGCGGCTTGGGATAGGTGTTCCCAAGTGATGGCCACCACTCAGTATAATTTTTCTCACATGCAAATCTGTCGTTTGAAGGAGTCGGCCCTGAGTGCACTCTGTCCAAGAACAGAGGCGCAACTGACAGATGATATATAAACGTGTTAAAACCCTTGTATTCATTGACACTTTACCTCAGTTGCGTCTCATTGAGGAATTTAACACTACTCACGGATTTTCTGAAGTTATAATGGCAATGACGATAATGAACACTGGCAAATCACCACGAAAATATTTAGGACGAAATCTAAGATTTTAAAAATGTTTGCTGAAACTCTGATCACGAAGATGCCCCTTGTCTTCCAGCAGATCTTGAAGATGGGAATGGTTGTTCAAGGCCGGCGGGATGCAATATTTGTGTCTCTGTTCCAGAAAGGCCCTGGGGATTTGTGCAATAACTATCGTGGGATCACTCTTATTTCGTTTTTTATGTTTTTGCTGGGCTACTCCTCAACCGTCTGCTCAAGTATATTTCCCCCATCGTTCTCCCGGAGTCACAATGTGGTTTCCGACAAAACAGAGGGACAACGGATAAGGTCTTTACTGCACGATAGTCGCAGGAAAAGGGTAACGAGCAACATCATGACCAATACCAGTGTTTTATTGGCCTACCAAAGGTATTTGATATTGTGAACAGGGAAGCACTCTGAAAAAAATCTGTTGGAGCTAGTTTGCACGAGAAGTTTCCTAGTCTGGCTTGGATCTGTGTTAGTTGAGAGTTGCTAGACACAATTGAAAGAAGATGACATTCTTCAACCTACTCTCTTTGCGATCTACTTTGCTATGGTCTTTCTAAGTACATTCAAAGATATTGTGGTAGTTATCTACGTACTGTATCGTACTTCTGTTAATTTTATCAACCACCGCTGGTTTGATGCAGTTACCAAAATATTCATTGCGCTCATAACGTAAATGCTATATGCTGACAATTATGATCTCGTCACCGTATCCTGTAGCAGTTATGCCAATTCTTATGGAATCTTTCTCTGCAATTTCGCTTAACTGTCAGCTTGAGGAAATCGGTAGTAACGTACCACCGACACCGGGTAAAGCTTAGGTTCCTCTTTCCATATTTATATCTGACAAGAATTTAGAGGTGGTCGACGTCTTTGTATACTTAGGAATCACACTCTCTTGGAGTAACACACTTGATAATGAGATAGGTGCATGAATAGATAAAACCTGCGATTTTTACGGCAGACGTAAAGCCAGACTCAGGCTATAGTCGGAACTTACCATTGAAAAATATCAATGTTTATCAAGCAGGTGTGCTGGCAGCTTTATTGTATGGCTTCGAGACATTGACAAATTATAGAATGCATGTTAAACGTTTGAAACGCATCCAGCAAAAAAGTTTGCGGTCATTAGTGAAAATCCTGTGCTAGTCTTATATCCGAAATACAGTTGTCTTTAAAATGTCAAGTATTCCCAGATTTGAATTCATGATCCTGAAATACTGCCTCCTATACCTCCGCTTTGTATTTCGATTTGAGGATGGCAGCATTCCTAAGCAGATCATGTCTGTTGAGCTAAGAAATGGCAAGAGACCAATTAGTAAGCCCTGTAACCTGTATACAGATTGAGTTGAATACTCTCTCAAGAATGCCGGCATTGAACTTAAGGCATGGCCAGAGAAAACGAAGGATAGAGTGCTTTGGTGAGACGAAGTAATGCAGGCTCCAAAAGGTTTTTAGGAGAGATTAATTATTATGGAAATGTTAAGTTTGCAGCAAAATAGGTGGTGTTTGTCACGACCCCTTACAAAGAATCTCTCTAAAGATAATCTTGTATGTAAAATTTGTGTCGGATCTTTATATCTAAGGAACATCTGACTAATTCTCACCGTTTGCCTGGTACTGGTGCCTTTCTCGTGAACATCATCCGTACAGTCTGCAGAAAGGTGTACATTAATACTAGCGGTTTAACAAAACAGTTTTAAATCGAAGCATTTCAAAATGTATCTAAATGTGAACAAATGACGTCGCACATTATGAAATGGATAAAGTCAGACAATTATTTTAAGACATTTTGATGTTTATACATTCTTTTTATAGATACAAATATTTAAGAAAATGCGCTGCTTTATAATAAAAAGTAGTAATAACATTTACTTGCCTGAATACGCTTTGAGCAGATATGAATGTACGTGAGAGATACATGGAAGATTGAAGTTTAAAGGCAGTAAAAATTGACCTTGCCAATCGAAGGATTCTCAGTGGGTCGATCAGTTAATATACGTCAGGCTAATTGTCTGTTCTGTCAAGGATACAGGTTCGGTCACTGAAGGAGAACGAATATTTTCTACGAAAACTTTTCGGACATTCAGGCCGATAAATGTTATTAATACTGTTTATAATAAAAACAGAACATTTATTTAAATATTTGTATCTATAAAAAGAATGTATAAACATAACACTATCTTAAAATAATTGTCGGACTTAGGCCATTTCATTTATATATATATATACAGATAAGTAATTAGCAGGAATAATTCCCAGAAAAACATTGATTCACTGAGGCTTAAAAAAAACAATATTTATTTATTTTTTATTTATATATATATATATATATATATATAAAATATTGTTTTTAAGCCCTCAGTGAATCAATGTTTTTCTGAGAATTATTTTATATATATATATATATTATATATATATATATATATATATATATATATATATATATATATATATATATATATATATTATATATATATATATATATATATATATATATATATATATATATATATATATATATATTATATTATATTATATATATATATATATATATTATATTATATATATATATATATATATATATATATATATATATATATATATATATATATATTATATTATATATATATATATATATATATATATATTATATTATATATATATATATATATATATATATATATATATATATATATATATATATATATATATATATATATATATATATATATATATATATATATATATATATATATATATATATATATATATATATATATTATATATATATATATATATATATATATAGATCGCCAACGATATTTTTTTGACGTTGGATTTCGTCTCAGTTACTACCGCCGTAAACTACCAGTCCCTCACAGTATTTTCACATTAATTGTTATGAGGTGTTTTCAGCTTTCGACAGTCGACTTTCCGAGTTTAAGCTCTGTACAACAGTCTTACAGAATTCATATGCTAATTGTCTGCACTCTCGCAAATGTACAAATCTTTCCCCTCTGCATGCCTTTCCTGCCAGGTATAATCTTCAAAAACTTAAATACAATTCTTATGAGCATTTCTCTGTTTTAATCTTCTTATTGTATTGTACTTTATGTAACTCTAATAAACAACATTGTAACATAGTGATTCATTTATTGCCTTGCCCGTGATTAAATTATATTTTCGTCTGCTGATGTTTTATATTAAGGAAATAGTCAGTATTTTATTTTGCAAAAATCATTTATAAACAAAAGTAAAATTATCGGTTGTTTTTTCTTTTTTAAACTTACTTTCTCTCATAACTATAGTTCAGGCTATCTGAAAGGTTACATTAAATTAAGAACAATGCTCGCTGATGTAATTCAATATCTAATAAATAAATTTAGTAAATGATGTTGATTGTTTTATAATGTATATATTATTTTAGTTTAGGATTAATTCGTCTATAATGTATTTTAAATAATAGAATGTTGGGAATTTAACCGTTTTCCTTTAAAATTTTACCATTTGTATGGACATGTAGGTTGGATCGGGTAAAGAGTAGTTCCTTCAGGCAATGACATATTTGAAAAGAAACACGGCGCAGAATCACATTTTGCTGTCTTTCGATATATTTAATTACAATAATTTTCTATTATTTTCCCTTTTAATAAGTGTAAAATGCTTTAGATCGTTGTTGTATTTGAAGTTATTTCTATTAATGGCTAATGAATTTGATAAATTGTCGTATAATCTTTTCTCGTAGATAAGTTTTTTTTTGTTTTTATAAATGTCTGCATGTTTCGACAATGTATTTTAAGGAACATTTGTGACAGAATTGAAAAAAATATTCCTATATAATTATTGCTTTGTTTATTTTGGATTCTGTTCATATCCATCATAATTTTGGACTTGGTGGTAATTAGATAATGTTAAGATTAGATAAATTGTTTCTGACATTAGATATTAAGGCGTTATTAGGCAGTATTAAATGTCAGATTTGTTTAGTTTATTGTAATAGTTATTGTTGTTGATAATAATGTAATTATCATTTTCGGTTGTATATGTTGTTGAGCTTTCTCTTAGCATTGTGCATGAAATAATGAGGATATTTGAAGTATTTAAAAATTTTTCCCTGTATATTTCCTCTTTTTGTAAGTATTGGAAGCTACAGATTCAAAGTGCTTTTAAAAGAATTCTACTGTTGTTCCAGATTTTATTCTGATACAGTGGTGAGGATATAAATTAATAAGGTCATTCTTGTTGCTAAATATTCAGTAAACATCCAAAACTTAATGTCATTATTTGTTTTATATAGCATGAATATTAAGTAATATTTGCATGTGCGTGTGTCTATGTGGATACTACTTGGTAAATGTACTTTGTTCCGATGTAGTTTGTACCTTTCAATAAATATATTATATTTGTTAATTTTTGGTAGCTGTAATTGTCTGGGCAGAGACAAAATGGGAATACCTGATATGTGTGGGATTTATGTGTTACAAATAAGGCTAAACTTCCACTGAGTGGTATCTGTCTTGTGGCAGCGTCTTGTAATTTGTTGGCGATTAATTTTCATTCAGTTTCTGACAGTAAGTTTTATTTGCCAAATATAATATTCTTTACATCCTTTATATTTAATAGCATATATTACATTTTCTGATTAACAGGTTAAATATGTTTTTACAAAAAAAATGTGTTGTCCTGATTTAAATTTATATATTGTGTCTTTAATGCGGTTAATACAAATGAAGCATTTCAAGCGATCACACTAGATTTATGTAAGATAATATCTGCTTTTTGGATGGAAGTATATTTCAAAAGTATTCCAATCAATCTGATAAGAATTTTTTCAGAGTAGTCGTGAATTTTATTTTACAAAGAAAATGTCTCGTTCATGTTTGAAATATATTTTAGCTTTCAAGAAAAAGTATTATTAAATGGGGACGATTGTAAAAAGCTACATTGAAAGAGAAATTTGCCAGCGGCTTCTTTTTCAAATCTTCATATTTATTTTGTTTAGATGTTTGTTTGTTTTTTTTTTAGCAAATATTTCTGGGGAATTTATTTTTTACTACGAAAGTTTTAAATAATTGTATGAACAAGAGAATGAGAAATCCCTGAGGCTTTTTATTTTGTATTCTAATGCATTCTAAATCAGTCATACACATTTTGTTCGTTTTCTTTACTCGAGGAAATGGATAAAAATAAAAAGAAAAAGAAACAAAGTAATAAACATGACCTGCTGCAATTTGTTTACATGAAAACCATTTAAAATACACCGAAGGTTTTACTTGCTAAATGCACACGACATTTTTACAACATCCAGAAAGCAGCTGAACAAAATGTGCATGTTGCTCAATTTCTACTCATATTAACTTCCAAATTTTCCTTATCGACATTTTTTTTACGTTTATTATTATTATTATTATTTGTATAAAATGAATTCAGTAACTGGAGACTTTCACATTTACAAGAAGTTTCCTCATGACTCTGCCATTCTCTTGGATATTCTGGTTGATATTAGCAACACGGGCAGAAATATTTATTCCTTCACCTTGAAAGGTAACTGTGACTGCTTTACGATGCTTTATATTGATATACATACATATTAATATATCTGCCTATATATTACTTTTCAATATTTCCAGGTTTTACATATTTAACAAGTCTTTCGTTTTCATGTATTTTAACTCTGTTTGGAAGAAGAAGCATCACCACTTAGACCATAAATATTAATTTCGTATTTTAGAAAGGATCATGCGATCTCTATTAAGGTCAATGTCCCGGAGATGTTTATTTTTTTCTTCTTCTTGATCAACTAAGAAATAATAAAAATTAATAATAATAGCAAAGTACACGATTTTCCCTCGCCCGTTCTCTGCTTCTGACCAGACACTACAATAAGTAAACGAGAATGAACCAGCAATATTATTGTAGGTTTCAGTCATTTTGACTGATAAGCGCTTGAAGAGTAATCACCCAGATATTAGATTTGTACACAGAATATCCATTAACTTATCTTTATAGACGTTGCAGTTCCTTGTAATGAGAACACGGTGAAAACAGAGAAGATAAAAAGAACACAGATGTACTAGGCTAAAAACGGTAAATACACATATTGTAATTGACGCACAAGAGAATATTTCTACAAAATTACTCTCGTTTGAAAGGTACCTTGAAAATATGTGGAATGACAGCGAGTACGCAAGTAGCGGCGCTGCTTGAAACAGCTAATTGCTTACGAATGATTTGTTAATCTAGCTGCCTAGACGTAGATGAGATATGTACAATCATCTCAAGAGCGAAACATCTAAGAGTCGGAGTTGATTTCAAATCCGATAATAATGATGCTAATAAATATTTTCAAATTGATGGTCAATGTTACAAATAATATTAAGTGTAAAAATAACAATACAACTGACGTTTACAAATGCAAAATATTCAGTGCTAGAAAAGAAATAGTGGAATGTTGTCAGTGAGTGCCTAAACTTACATCATATTAAGTCGATTTGATAATGATGAAATAATGATGAATTGGGTATTATGCAACAATAATGCATTGTCGATGATAGACATATTGTAGGGAAAAGCCCGGAAGTTGTCGTGAAGATGTTAAATACAAAATCTTGTAGATTGTAATGATCCTGTTTGATGATGTTGTATCACACAGGAAGCCAGTCATTGTTGAAGTGTGTTATAGGATCTTACCAATAATAATAATAATAATGGGCTATTCCATTCTTAATAAATACTGCGCCTCAGGAGTAAGCAAAAAGTCTGTCAGTCGTTTGAGGAGTCAGTAGTTCGAGTCAGTCAATAGTTCAAGTCGAGTCAAGAGTCGAGTCAGAGGCAGTCCGAAACAGAGTCGCGTTCAGACAATTACTGAAAGACATTCAAGTAGTGATATTGGTCGAGACTACATTGTTCTCTCTACTAAACCTGATTGTTCATACTAACACTTCTACTTTATATATTCCTGTTTGTAATATATCTGTGTTATTCCATACCTGTGTAAGAGTTCATCTTATTTGTTTCTACCTTGGACTATCAGCGGGGTACAAGGAACCGGACCATAGCATGGTGATTATTGAATAAAGAACATATAACATCATATAGACCGCATGCCTCGAAGGCAAATGCCAGATGTCAAAGAATAATGATAATGTGATATCAAAATTACAATGTTAGAAAACTCGATCAGTTTAGAGAGTGGAATATGTCGCCAATGTTTTCCGTTTTCTTGATGCCATGGGTAAGGAACTTCTTATATAGTTCGAGTAGATGGTGGTCATGGTCAGTATTTTACATTTGAAGAAAAATGCACTCTTTCGAAATTTATACTCCGAAAATTTGCCAACTCAGTTCACTAACATTGTGGACAAATTATTTAGTAATTTAAAAGAAGTATTGTAACGTCACCCCCGGCCTCTCCGCGCCCGTTGCCGTCGCCGTACTATCCTGTCAATGTGACTTGGTATTGGTCGCGGCACCAAATGTGACGTTCTAACCCTTGGCTGATTCGGATGGGAATCTGGTTAGATTCGGTATCAGCTTTGTCGTTCCCAGCTCGCCTCCAACGTCTTGTTACCGAAGTAACTGCTTTGACTTCTAGTCTAACCTTCCCACGTTGTGATTTGATCTTAGGTAGACGAAATCAATCAGTCGTCGGGCCGCAATGCAAGCCGAGTCTGAGTAAAGGTAACACCTCACAATTATATGTAAAAGAGAATAAAGTTAACAACTCGAAAAGTTCAAATGTGTTAAAAAAGAATAACAAATATTTTTATATCTGGTTTCTGAATACAGGACTGCGTCTTTCTCCCAAACCGCTAATAAGGATACGTGACACTTTGCGTTTGTTAGGCGAGTCTTAATATCTTAAGTTGTTTTTCAATAACTGTTTTTTTGTATCTTCAGGTGATATTCGTAAAACTTGTTTTGGTGGTGTGAGTCTAAGTCGTTCTTCAAAAATAAATTGTTCTTGGTTATAAGTCGAAGTCGGGATGCATGGATCTTCAGTCAGCTTCTTGCGAGGCTGGTCTCAGAGCTCACAGCGCAACTCTGTCTCCGTTTGCGTCTGCGTCTCTCCAACTCCAACTGCTTGCTGTCTACTCGCTTCAACTCTGTTTATATGGACGCCGACCAAAACTGGGTGTGGGCTTGTCGGGGTTTGAGTTCCTCGATAATTCTAAATCCACAATAAGGATTTTCTTTGTTTTCGGACAGGAAAATTTATCACTTTCCATTTTTGGAAGTCCATTACTTTCTGCCCCAGAGGAGTTCTTAAGGAAATCGTCTTCCCAAATTCTTCCTTTCTCATATTGGCATCTCACACCAATCCCCTCAGAGGCTTCAACAGGCCTCCCCTCCTTCTCATATGTTTACCTTCGCCTACTGCTCACGCCACCACTCAGCCAATGACGTTCGGCAGCGCGGGTGCCTACAATTATCGCTCAAAGAAAAAAATATATATCTTCTTTTTTTTCTTTCACTTTCCGACACCAAACCCCTATGACTCGTAGTGTGGTCCTTAATCTCTGTCTTAACCGAATGTCACCTGGAATTTATCAACGAGATTTTCTCCAGCGTCCAGTGGGTGGTTAACTGGACGTATTCGCATTCTGTCGCTAACTATCTCTCCCGGTAACAAACTCTTATCATGGTCAGGTCTAACATAAAACAGGTGTTTTCCACAAAACCAAATGATATCTCCGAAGGATAGTTAATGGTTTATTCTTTCCCCTCTTCTTGGGTGACCTTCAGCTGATGTTTTTCTCGGTCAGTGCGTGACCTGATTAACATTATCTCCCAGCTTCTGTTTCGTAGGTCACTTGACCAATTTGAAATTTTCATTATTGCCATGGGCAGATGGTTATCTTTTATTCGCCGCCTCGTAGCATAAATTAATTCGACAGATCCGAGATCTTAAGAATTTCCTATCTTCTGCGAAATAAAATACTTTTCTTCGCAAATGAAAATAAAATCTTTACCACTTTTCTTTGTTAAAAAAAATAACATCGCTCAGTATGACTTTTCGAGATAGCTTCTTATCGCCTTACTCATTTCAGCTTCTTCTCGCCTTAATTATTTCTCGCTTTTAATTTTCACGCGACCGCTAAATAGTGTCACAGTATGCTTTCAAATAAGCCAACATGAAAAAACAGCAACTACGATGACGTCATCAAAAACAACAATAATAATAATAATAATAATAATAAATCGGTCTTGAAAGATACTCGAAACCGGAAGACTTGATGATGATCTGTGTTAAAGAAGATGAAAGTATTAAGCGACATTATTATCCATCACTAAATAAAACCAACAAATTCAAAATGGTGTCTTGATTGGATGAGGAAATATTAGTAAAGCACAATTGAAAAATGCAAAATAGTTAAAAAAGAAAGCAAAGACAAATACAAACGACCAGATATAAAGGATAGCAACATAAACACCTTCACGGTCAATACACTGCTCGTACCATACAAGGTCATGTAGACAAGCACAGTGCACATCAGTGGCTACATAGTGCTGGGATAAAAGCTGAAACACAAGGGTTTATTCTTGCTGCCAAGTACCAAAGCTTGCTAACGAGAAACTATCAAGCACACCTACTAAAAAATTGTGTTAGCCCAAAATGAAGATTCTGTGATAAATATCCAGAAACATTTGAACATCTTGTATCAGGTTGCTTGGTATAGGCACCCACTGAATATAACACACTTCATGACAGTTTGGGCCAATATCTTCACTGGAAGATATGCAATTATCCGGAAAGGAAACTGCAAATCATTTGGTATAAACACCACCCAAATACACTTACGGAGATAGGACCTGTAACAATTTTATGGGACATCACAATACACACCGAACAATGAAAGCTAATCGCTCGGACATCGTTATTAGAGACCGCAGTAAAACGATGTCTCTCCTTATTGATATGGCAGTCTTTACATAATGCAATGTATCTTTGAAGATTGCCAAAAACTATCAAAACACAAGAACCGTAAAACCAGAATCTCAGAAATACGCCACATGAGAATATCAAAAATTCCAATTGCAGTTGGAAGTCTCGAATTGATTGGAAAATATTCCAACTCATTCATTGAGTAGATGCCTGATATCCCGTGTCTTAAAGAAATATAAAAAATTGTTCTCACGAGTACAGCTCGAACCTTACGAATGTCTTTATCTACGTAAAATATGCGTGATGTTTTCTTCTTCAAAATTTTGCACTGGAAAAAATTCCTGACACCATTTCAGACATGAAATAGTGGGTCGAGACCAGGAAAGAAATCAGTACACATAATAATAATAATAATAATAATAATACACACTGACAGAACAATCAAAGTTAAGAGCCCGGACATTATTATTAAAGACCACAAACAAAAAAAAGCTTATTGATATGGCAGTTCCTGCTGACTGCAATGTATCTTTGAAGATATTCAAAAATCTGTGAAAATACAAGGGCGTTGAAATCAAAATCTCAAAATTGTGTCACATGGGAATATCAACAATTCCTGTTGTGGTTGGAGCCCTAGTATTCCAGTAGACAAATTGAAGTGATTCCTGGAAGCCCCTGCCAAAGCCCAAACCCAAAAAATACAAGAAATTGTTCTCACAAGTACAGCCCGCACTTTACGAAGGGCTTTATCCATATATATATATATATATATATATATTGTTTTTTTTGTCAGTGGAAAGTGTCATGATGCCATTTCTAACCTTAGATCTCTGGGCTGGACACAGAAAAAAATGAGTGCACGCCAGAAATCAAAGGAATTAAAAATGATAATAATAATAAAATTAATCCCCTAAAAACTTTGGCATCTACTAAAATACAGTTTGCCGATGCACTTGAGATTTAGCAAGACAAAGTGCTATCAGGCACCACAAGAATTGTACTAACTTTAGATTACTCTCTGAAAATCCTTCCAAAATAATCCATTAAATCAATATGAAAAATATCTAAAGATTATTGAAGCCATTTACATTTAAATACTAATAAAAGTAATTACAATCTTCAACTACGCTTATCGAATGCTTATAAATAAATTACAACATATTTCCCACACACACATACACGCCCAGAAGTTTGCCTCTAACATAATTCGAAACGGTATAATTTTTGCATCAGAGAAACCAGATTTTAGCTAAAGCGATTTGCGCTCCGTTTGCTAATGTTTGGAATTATAGATTTGAGGAAATCACATTTCTTGTTAAGAATTCTTCTAATCTATATATTCTACCTATAGTTTATCCGAATTTATAAAGCAATGTATGGTTTATTAAACTGCAACTGTTTATATACCGGGCCAAGTATATTGTTTTGTAAAACTTTATAAATTTGACAACCTTCATGTATATTTATTTGATGGTTGAAAGTTCAGTCAAAACATGTAGATAACACAAAGTGTCATAATTCAAGGGCTGGTAAAATGATCATGTAATATTCAATAATTTTTATTTTTTCAAATGAATATTGTTTGGATATTGATTACATTGTATAAGATAGACGTTTCCTCTGTGCATCTTCAAAGTTTGAAGGAATGTATTTATCAGTTTTCTTTTGAATTTTAAACAAAGTTTTTGTGTATGTTGCCTTGGGAAAATAGTGAGTTTGAGAAAAAATCGTGTCGACTAAGTTTAATTTTAATCCTTGTCTCTTTAATTCATGTGGATTTAGGGCGGATAGACAATCCCTTTTGGCCTCGCCTGCTCGAATATATTTGTGTTTGTTCAACACTCACTGAGCCTAACTGTGGTTTATACGGCAACTATCGTTAGCGGACGTTACTTACGTACTGGAGCATTAAAGAACATTATCTGACATAATCAGCAGTCTGAATAAGATCATTAAGATCAAACACTCGCTCATGATGACTTTCGAATTCGAGCTAGCACAACCATCGAGAGTTCCCATGTATTTTTGTCGAGAAAATCTCTTCGACAAGTTTGATGTCAAACTAGGGTATCAACCAAGAGATAGGAACCCTTTTCTGATGGTAATTGAGCAAGCATTCTAACCACTCCGCGCGTGCGCACACACTCAAGCACTCATACAAAACGCATGTGCCTGTATATATATATATATATATATATATATATATATATATATATATATATATATATATATCTACGGTGTTTAATCGAAAAACTGGCCAACTCGTGGAACCGTGTAATTAACAATTATACATAATACCTAATAGCTAATGAACTGTTAAACTAATTGAGTGTCTTTTTAGCAGGTTTTAAGAGAAGGCATTTAGCCATATTACAACCCTTTGCCGTAAGAATAACTGAAAAACACTTTGTGTCATTAAAATTGAAAGTGCAAAGGTTAAAATTGTTTTATGTCTGTCCGACTGTCTTCGCAAATCAGCAATGGTGAGAGGAAAATCAATCATGCCTGTAGCAATGGGACCAGCATTCAGACTCTGGCTTCCCTCTTCAACGGGCATTCAAGATATATCATGAGTATGATAACTAGTTTTTAAAAAAGTGAACAGTAGAGTGGAAAACTAGATCAGGCGTTCAGAACAGCAAAAGGGATCATCGTTTCAACTTCGATCTAAAGGGACCAGTTAGATTTACCTCAATCCATAGAATTTTTGACATGCGGGAGAAGAGTTTCTGCTACGTCAGTCCAAAGAGCAGCGTATAAAAACTCAAATCAAATTAGATATGAATTGGAACTATTGTTGACTTTATATTTTGGGTGATACTTTTCATTTAGTCGAATGCTAGCTTTATAGATTTTCAATAATGCTATTTCTTTTTTTTTTCTGCTTCCATATATTTTTTTTTCACAATTTGATGATATTTTTCCAATAGCTGGACATTTTTATTTCTCTGATTTTTTTCCGCACTATCTACATTTCGTTATGAATTTCGTCTCGAATGTTTCTCTTGGTTAATTAAATTGTCTAATCAACTCTAATTCTTGTAAAAACTCGACACTAGCTTCCAAACTCATACTACTATTCTGTAAACATTCCAATATTTTTATTTCGTGGTTTTGGTCTTGCAAACCTTCAATTATTCGTAGAAGGTTTAAATCGTCTTCTCTAGTCATATACCGAGCCTCGACCTTTTCAAATTATCAATACTTGGCTCGTTCTTTCAATTTATGTAAGTATTGTATCTACTGGTGTTTTATCAAGTTATTGTGTTGAATGTCGAATAAAGGGTGTAAAAGATTCAAATCTACCAAACACCACTCGCTAAGGGAAAACCTGTATACGTACATCCTATTCCAACCATCCCACTTGGCAAACATCGTGAATTGTACAATTCTGTCCTTAGAAATATTGGCAACAAGTGTACTACTATTCAATTTGGAAATCCTGTTAATTATGACCACAATAAGGAAAGAAGTTCTATGGAGATTATTTGGTTCACTCCCACTTGCCACCATATGGTTTAAACCAAACTAGGACATACAATTCTAAACCTCATCAAAAAAACATTTAAATTTCCCTGACTTCGAAACTAACCCACTCATTAAAAATTCAATTATAATACCCTTAAATTAAGCTACAGTTGTGCGGATAACCTGGAAAATATAATTAAGAAAAATAACAACAAAGTCTTCAACAAGTTTAGGGACTCAAAAAACTTGTGCAATTGTAAGAATCCGAATTGTCTAGAATAGTTATTTGAATAGTTCTCTAGGTTATCTGAGTACTATTGCTAGACTAGAAAACACTAATATAAAAAAATTACATTGGAAATACTATGAATATATTCAAAGAACGTTGGCGAGTACGTGTGTAATCTTTCAATAATAGTAACTCTATGTACAAAATTTCAATATCAAGTATTTTTGGTATTTAAAATAGAAAAGCAAGAAACCTACTGTTAAACAGAAATGCATCAAGGGAGCTTGAACATGGAATTCCTTATATTCCCCTATTTATGTGTTAACGAAAAATTTAATATCATGAGAATCAAAGACAAGACCCATCTCTTAAATCAAAGAAATGAACTAACTCTTAACTGTAAACAAAGGTATAAATTTACAATACTGCAAGGTTAGTTATATTTTCCGCAATAAGGCTAAGTTAATGTAAGTTTAGTAGGTTATTAATTTTATTACCTCGTAATATTCATATCGATGTAAATATATGGTGGTATATTGTTTTATATATTTGTTGTTTCTGTCTGCAAGTATATTTATAATTTATTGATATATATATATATATATATATATATATATATATATATATATATATATGAGATTTTTAAAAAATATATATATATTTGTGTTTGTGCCTGTATGTATGTATTAGTATTTGCGTGTACTTGTGAATGTGTATATATGATTATGTGTATGTGTGTTTATATATATATAGGTATAGTTGAGTGACTGTATGACGTGTGTATGTTTCTATATATGAAAACATCAGTACTTATGATTATATGTTTGAGAGTACATATATATATATATATATATCTGTTATATGTGCTTGTTTATATATTTATGCACTTGTATATGTATGAATATGTAAACACATGTACGTATGACCATGTGCGTATATGTTTATATATGTGTGCATCTATATGCGATTATATATATATATATATTTCTATACTGTTTTTCTTACTTATATATCTTACTGTTTTGGAATGCATTATCAATGCTAACTGTAATCTACTTTGTTTAATAAATTCTTCATAATTGCTTGTATAATCAAGAGATTTGTATTGTTACATTTTAATATTTTATGGACTTTACGTTCCTTTATTGTCATTTGTTATTCGTATATATGTAGGTTAATGCATGTATATGTGTATGTATAGCTTTATATATACATGCATATATATGCGCGTGTCTTTTTATATACATATGTATGTATATGTTTATATACATGTATATATTAGTATATAAGTATGTATATGTCTGTATATGCGTGTATATATGCATGTATATATATTTATTTATTTGATTTTATTCATTTTATATATTTCTGTATAGGTTCCTGTATGTATATTTATTTCTATGTGTGTATATATATATATGCATATGCTTATATGTGTTTGTATGTGTGTATGTATGTTTATATACGTATATATAGGTATATATATTTATATGTATGTAAATATTGATGTGTAGTTATATTTTGTATGTTTCTATATATATTGTGTGGAGAATGTGTGTACAGATACGTATGTATGTATCATTCATTTTTATGTTTTTTTATATATTTTTATGTTTGTATTCATGTATGTGTACTAATGTGGATGTAAGTATATATGAGATATTTATATTTGTGTGTTTATGTCTTTTATTATTTAAATATTAGATTTTGTTATTTTTATGTGTTACATTTTTCCTGGATAATTTTGTGTTTTCATATGTGGGTGTATAAGTATGTATATTTTTTTTTGTATCCATTTTTGTATATTTTAGTGTACCTTTTCCTTATGTTGTTCATTGACGAATATTTGTTCTATTTGTTCTATTCTACCTATATTAAATTTTATCTCCTCAACCATTTGTATTTATATATCTTTGCACGTTTACTATCACTTTCAAATCTGAATATTTCATGGTCTGTATATGTACGTGCTTTTGTCAATGTATGTGCCAATGTATGTGTGTATAATCGCTTAAATGTGCCTTTCAATGTTTGTATATTTTGTCTTTTAGGGACCGTAACCATCTGTTTCGTCGCATTGTTACGCGTTTATATATCTAAATATATCTACGTGTTTGCGTATTATAATCTGATTGTGTATGTATTGAGTATGCAAGATTCCACCCTCCCCTGCCCATACCATCACTTCAAAAGTCTCTAAGCTGTAATAAAGCACAGAGCAACATTAAATTTTAATGTTTATCCTAAATAAATTTTTTGCCTTTCAATAATAACAAAATAAATAACAAAACATATATATTTTTCCTCAGATATATTGATAAATTGTTAAACTTAATAGAGATTAAATTTAAAGTTTATAATTGGTAATTTCTAATTTTGATTTTTATAGTAAATTTTAATATTAATTAGTTAGAATGTTTTCTATTTTTATCTTACCCTAACATTAAAGCATCAATTAATTATTATAACCAACGTCCGTTGTCAATTTTAAAAAAAAATTCTATACCTGTATTTGGATTTGTCATTCCAGGTTATGTTACAGCGTTTCCTCGAGCGAGGGGGGGTTCATTGATTTGGACATTTTAAAACCCTTTATTCTACATTCAACACCATTATTTACTAAGACACTAGAAGTTTTGAAAAAAATGTCTATTTTTGTAACATATTTATGTTAAAACTTTCGAATAAATATTTAATCTTCTCTACTCTGTATTGATGACTCTGTTAAGAATAGTATTTTTTGGTTATTGGAATGTATTCACATATATATATATATATATATATATATATATATATATGTATATGTGTGTATTATTACATTATATATATATATATATATATATATATATATATATATATATATATATATAGAGAGAGAGAGAGAGAGATACCTTTTGAATATTTTTTGTATATCTTTAACACATTCGTTAAAAGTTATCCCCTTAATCACAATATCCGAATATATTTCTAATCAAACAGAGGGTTCTAACTATAGTCGTTATTATTGATGTTTTCATGTGTCACATTTCTTTTAGATTTCCACTTCAAGATAGTTTTTTTAAGATCTCCCAAGATATATTACAGTTTTCAGTAATTGCTACGTCAATATGGAAACATATTATGTTTTCTTTCTTTTTTTGTCTTTGATAACTATAATTGGTCGATTATCATCATGCACACTTTCTCCCACATGGATTTCAGTTTCATCTGAAGATTTGCAATTCTGATCGTTCCCATACTGCTTTAGAGTGAAATCCTCGTTCTCCGAATAATAGCAGTTCGATACTACGTTGGTTTCTGAAGCGATGCGATCAACCCCAATTTTTATTCCAGGTTTATCGATTTAAATCTGTAATAAATTGTTGTTATCATTATTACTATTTTTATTTCCTTTGATTTCAAACGTGTGCACATTTCTTTCCGGGTCTTGCCCAGAGACCTAAGTTTAGAAATGCCTTCATCACACTTCTCACTGACAAAGAAAAAAGAAAGAAAAAAAAAACAAACTATTTTACATTGTTTAAGCCCTTCGTAAAATGTGGGCTGTACTTGTGAGAACATTTTTTTTTGTATTTCTTTGAGGAAGGGGATTCCAGGTAACCCTTCAATTAGTCTACTGGGATCTTTTCCAACAAATTCTAGGGCTTCAACTACAACAGGGATTGTTGATGTTCCCATGCGCCACATATTTTGAGATTTCGATTTCAAGGTCCTTGTATTTTGACAGCTTTTTCAATATCTTCAAAGATACATTGCAGTCTGCAGGGACTGCCATATCAATAAGTAGGTACATTTTTGTTCGTGGTCTTTAATAACAATGTCTGGGCGGTTAGCTTTGATTGTTCTGTCAGTGTGTATTTTGTAGTCCCATAGAATTGTAACAGGTCTAATTGAGTGATGTTCATACCAGTTTCTTCTTCTTCTTATTATTATTATTATCATCATCAACATCATCATCATCACTGGATTGTTTACTTTAGTTTCTTGCATATACTGATTTCTTTCCAGATCTCGACAAGAGATCTAATGTAAGCAATGGCATCACGATAGTTTCCACTAGGAAAATTTGAGAAAAAAAAATCACCGATAAATCCTTTCGTAATTTGTGGGCTGTCCTTGTGAGTAGAGGTTTTTTTAATTATTTTTTAAGGCATGGATTCCCAAGGGTGCCTTATATGAGTCTATTGGAATCTTTCGCAATCAATCCGAGGCCCCTCACTACAGCTGGAATTGTTACTACTCATGTGCCACATTTTGAGATTTCGATTTCATTATTGTTATTATTATTATTATTATTATTATTTTAATTGAAAAAAGAAATATATTACTATTCACGCTTTTAAAATAAACTAATTTTACAGCTTCTAATTCATTATCCTTAGGCAAGTGACCATTTTTTCCTTTTAAAATAGAAGATAAATATGTACTCATATTCAAAGATCATTTACAATAGACAATAAATCGATTTCTAGCAACATTTTTACACAAATTGTAAATTAATATATTTGCATGTATGCATAAATACACACAATCGTTCTCATTTGATTAAAATGTCTTTATTATTTTTTATATTATATTCAATGTTTCTATTAATATTCTGATTCCATGGTTGTATTCATATATGTATAATCCCGGCTGTAAGTACATTTGTCTATGTACAAAGATTTTTGCAGTTTGTTATATAAACTTGTTTTTGTTTTTGATCGAGTTCACCCCAAGCAATGCCGTGCATGTGGGGTTACTGAGTGTGGAAGAAAAAAACAAGCAGAAACAATTGTATTAGTATTGAGCGTAATAAGATGTCATCAATTAGCGATTGATATTGCATTTAAATTTTTTCATAAAAATCTGGCTGGAAACCACGGCAACAAGAAGTTGTTTCATAACCGAGAAAAGAACCGATAGCCGAAGATTTGCGGTTATATCTAACCAACTCAACTGAAAATAGATTAGACCCCGTCTCCAGCTCAGTACCATAGCCCAGAGATCATCCAAATAATTACCGTGAATGTATTTTTAGAAAAGGCACAAGAAGGCAACTTCACGGCAGTGGAAAAGTGACTGAAGCCGAGATGCCAGATCAGGACCTATAATATAGCTGATTCTTCTTAGGATATAATCAAGGAACTCTAGATATATATCAGGAACACTTGACCATCCGTAGCAAAAATATTCTAAATATGGTCGAATTGTAGATTTACATATACGTTCGATATATTATGTAGATAAAAGTTGTATAGCACGACACAGAAAACTAATTATATTAGCAGCTAAATTAGCAGTGAATTCAATATTGTCTTTCCGCTTCATGTCAACAGTGAGAAAACACAACGAGTCATTCTCCTCGAGGTTAGCATCAGCCGACTTGATGCAAGTGGGAAATAGATCTGTCAGTTGATCAATAGAGAATCTTTTAATTTTTCAAGCCGTTAAAATTAACAAGGGATCCTTTTGTCCCAGTTAACAATAAACTGAATATATTTTTTTGAGATCCGCCACCAATTTAACTTTATTGAACTGAACAGATTATCGAGACGGGAGCAAATGTTTGTGCCATCAATATAGATACCAATTTGAGTGCTGTGGTCATCGAGAAAATCATTAATGGAAATTAAATATAGACCCCTGAGGAATATAAAAAGATCAATAAGAATGGCCTTTGAAGATAAATTTCATTTCAGTATTTCGTAAGATAGACTAGATCATTCCTCTGTTTAATTTTTTAGAATATTACTTTTCGCGAAGAGCATATTATTACGTTTCGCATATTCACATCACATTCACTGTTTTATTTTATTTTAATAAAAGCTATATATTATACGTTGTATTCAATGAGATTATTTTCTTTGACTTTAGTCACTTTCTTTCAATGCTTACTGTTTCGATCAATTGTAATCACTTATTACAGGTTATGTGTTTTAACACTCTTCTGAGGTTTTAGGAATGTGTCTCGTGTCGTACTGGAATTTTTCCTTTGTGTAGCTTCACGTTGTTTTAATGGAGTTCTGCTTAGATAATCATCATGTTAAATTGTATGTATTTTTAGAATTGTATTTTAGAAGCATTCACCAATCTTGCATAAACCTCATTAATAAATCGCTTTATATTGTAGAAATATTTATTTGTTTTTACGTTTGATGATTATGAAACTGTTTTTCTGCTTTTTTTTGAGTTTTTTTTTTGTTGTTTTTTTAAAATAAATATAATTCTGCTTTTTCTTTAGTTCTTGAACGTGCAGTTGTTGTAACGGATAACATTGTAAAATGAGAATCAGAAAGTAGAGTTCAAATTCTAGTCGTGTTTGTTATATGCGTTCAAATTCTAGTTTTCGTTATATTTACCTATGCGGAACTACTATTAACAAATACATGAAGTCATCGCCTTTTCTAGCATTGGGTTAAATAGTAGGATTTGTATCTGAAAAATTAATTTTTCTTCTCAAAATAACTATCAATTCAATCTAGCCTCGGGAAAAGATTAATTCTCCTACTTAAAAATAAGTTCATGGAATAAATAATAAACTACTTTTTGACATACATTTAAAACAATCATAAATTTTTAGTTAGTTATTTAGTTTGTACGTTACACCCTCAATAATAATGGACTGTTCTGTTTTGCACGCCTGGAAAGATGGAAACATATAAAAGATACGCTGTTTAGTTCCAGAGAGAAAAAGAAACAATCTAATAAATAAAGAAAGAAAGAAAGAACGTTCTGCCAATAGTATATAAACAAATAAACGAAAAAACTCTGCCTGCCTGTCTGTATGTCTGAAAACACTAACTTGGGACACACTTGGTCTACATAGACATAATATACAGTTTTCGAATCAGGATCGTTCCGGAAATAGAAACCTGCTTTTCATCTGGTGCTTGAACATGCAGCATTAGGATTTCTACCTGGATGAGGAGGGAACAGTTAAACATTCATAATTCAAAATAACTGAAAAAATATAGCGATTTCAAAAAGTTCTTAAATATTGTTTATAAAAAAAACAAAGAATCTTTGTGAATTTAAAAATGATCGTTTTAAATTCAGTTTAAAATATCACTAAAATCAGGAAGTCAATTTTATTGCATGAAAATGTCAAGGAATCAGAATTGAATTGTGGGTTTTCGTGACGTGAGATTTTAAATCGTGTGATCTGAAGAACTTAACATAGTTGAAGATCCACGGATTTTTCTTATTCGAGGAAGGTAATTTTCTACCCGAATTGGTCTAAATCGTTTTTTTTTTTTGTTGTTCTGAATTAGACTTATAGACCGAATTAGTGTTAGTTAGTTAGGTTTTGAAGTTCTATGGAGTGAGTGGAGGGATTCAAAATTATTTCCTCATAATTATGATTGCTATTTTCTCAGCTAGAAGAGAAGCCCATTTAGTTTCGGGCTGTAGGCCCGTTTATTTTTTATCGCTCCCCAGGAGCTAGCCTAAATGTTATCACGGACTGCGGTTTTTACTCCAATCTTAAACCATGAACTATTCTGTTTTTATCAAAAGGAAAATTGGAAAATACACCAAACATAAGAGAACAAAGCGAGCGTATACAGGGGATAAGGTTCTTTGCTTCAGTGATACAGAAAACTTGTTAATTTAAATATTTTCATTTTTACCCACTTACGTCTTTAAATAATTAACTGCGCTCAAACATTTTATATTTATTTTAATATGTGATATTCACAACCATCTTCACAATGTCTAAAAGTAACAGCTATGAACACGGTCACAATTTCCTCTCCCTTCTAGGATGAATCTATCTATCTTTCAGTAACCTTTATAATATAATAGCAGTTATATAGCATTTACAAGACCACAACTAAAATGCTCTAAAATGACTAAATGATCATGAAAGTAACCGGATGGAAGAGCCAATTATACGATTACTGCAAATGAAATACGTAACGTTCTTGTTCGCATATAAGAATTAAACCTATAAAAAATCGCATGCATTGCTTTTTAGTCATTTAGAGAGATAACTACCCATAGAGAAAACCATATCTAAACAACGCAATACATTTAATAATGCACAGCAAATGCGAGTTTTGAACTCGTTCATGTATCTTGGTAGCTCACTAGATTAAGATGGATCTTTTGACAAATAGATCAAGGCTGGTATCTCTAAACGTTCTGTAGATTTTGCTACACAGGAAATCTGAATTTATTCCATCCTGATATTTTTTCACTAATACTAATATATACAGATAATGTTTCCTAACAACACAGCTTCATGCATCGGAAGCGTGGGTTAAGTTTATACGATATGGTAAATCAAAATTTCCACCATAAAATACAATATCACGTAGGATTCATTCACACCAGACCCCAGACTGTTATATCCATCTGAATCAAGTATATCATATATTGCAATGAATAATTGATTATGCAATTTCTTGCTACAAAAGGATGACAAAGAACTACAAAAAATATTCTATGGACACCTACTTTCTGGTAAGCCGACAAATAATATGCAGGCATTAGAACTACATTCTCCAGATATTTTGTTTCAAACAGAGTGCCGGAATCTTGCTTATAATGGAATAAAGAATTACGTTTTCATCAGAAGGAGGGCTGAAAAATGTGGACTATTTCTTACGCAGTATTTGCTTCAACGCATATTGATCAAGTGTGTAGTTGTGTTCTTCGCTGCACAGAAGATCTAGTTAGCCAGATGAAGCACCAAAACTATAATGGACATAATATATTGCCAGAATACAAACAATATAGAAATGTAATATTCATGTGTATTTCATATAAAATCATATACTTACAGGAAAGAAAACGTTGACGTGGCGTTATGGTAAGCAAGCCTCTCGCTAGATCAATTACGATTGAGTATTGTGATCGATACTTACGGAGTGCCCAGTATATTTGGCAAGGTACCACATCTACGATACTCTTAAAACATCACTATATTCTTACATGAAATATCATTTTCATTCCTACTACAGAAATATATGTTGCAAAAAAATGTAAGTTTAGGAAAGCTTTGAAATGGTCAGCCAAGTGCCAAACAACAGATTTTTTAGGAAATTGTCATGACAAAATTAAGTAGGGACCACACTGAGGATCGAAGTAATTATTCTGTCGTAATTGTTCTAGCATAACAGGCCAGCTAACCATTACATCATGCCGAGGTGCCTATTTTATGTTGATTTATGGTAGGCGAAGAAGATATTTCCCTACTGAACTGAGCGTGCGTAAAAACGGTTTCTTACGAGCATAATGTATTATCAAATTTAAAGAATGACTGCCGTGCCATTGAAAGTTATATGCTATTTTCTATCGTAAGAGTACAATACTTGTAACATACTTATAGATTAAACGAAAGCGGTCGAACCGAAATATCGTTTGTGAATTTCCTTTAAAAACTCATTCCCCCACCCAATAAATCAGGAACATTTTCCTCGTCCTCAAGAAGACAAAAACAAAAGAAAAATTGCAGTCGAATTCTCCTGTCTGTTACTTTGATGAAACATATATTAGAGAGGAATTTCCTTCCAAATGCACAAGTATACACACACATTTAACATATATATATATATATATATATATATATATATTGGGAAAGAAAGATGGATTTATGTCTTTACGACTCAATATCTATCAATCTATATATATATATATATATATATATATATATATATATATATGAACTACGTGTATAATTTAATTTGACATAGTGATTAATTCACGTGTGGAACCAATAACACTTTTCAGCTATTTACGCAGAGTTGTGAAAGTGCTGGATTCATTTCTTTACGACTATGCGTGAAAGTTATGAGCTTGAATGGTATCTGAAGGACTTTTTATATCCGTGTTTCCATATATATATATATATGTTCAGACGCACACATATATATATATATATATATATATATATATATATATATATAGGGAAAGGATGGATTCATATCTTTACGACTATCTATCTATGTGTATATATATATATATATATATATATACACACACACATTATGTATATATACATACCTACATACATATATATATATATATATATATATATATATATATATATATATATATATATGCTTTCCCCTATGTGTGTGAGAGTTTACGCGGTGTGTGTGTGTGCATGTGTGTTTACTTATATTCGTAAAATGACATTACCGATACATACACATTAATACGAATTCATACTTGAATTCAATATATATACCCACTGTAGTAATGTTATGGAACGGGTGCTTTTGGTTAAATTTTCATCTATCATTCGGCATGCGGATTTGAATCCTATGGATTAATCGCTATATTTGTTTCACTTTATTTAATATATTCAATTTGTGATTTCCGATTAATGTTTGCTTTACTTAATGCTAGAAGTGGGATATCAGCGACATGCTTCACCGAACTGATTATCAGATATCCTCTAGGCATATTAGAGTTCTTTCTGATCAGCATATCTTGCCTCGGGTTTTGTTGTTTCATAATAAGTCCTTTAATCAGCTATAAGTTCTTTTCACAATAGCTGTCGAATAGCATCAAATAATCTCTCAGCAACTATCGCACAGTACCTAATTTAAATGAAATATTTTTGCTTAATTTTCCCGCATCATACGTATTTTGTAAAGCAAGCGATGTAAAATAAACAAAAAACAAAAAAAAAAAAAACACCTTCCACAACTTTATATAGAATTCGCATAGATAAATAATACAGTTTTGATTGGAAGCGAAAGTAACTCACTCATCAAAAAATATATGAATTATTCTCTAATTTCAGTGTCTTCCATGATAGATTTAAGACAAGGTTCATAGAGCATATTCAATTTTCTTGTTTCTGCTGCTATTTCAATTTGGTATTGTTAAAAAATAGAATTAAAAAGAAAGAAAACGTATGGAAACTGAATTAAATCAATATGTTGTTCTTTTTGACTCTTCAGACCAAAACAAATAAAAAATTCAATTTAGAAATAAGAGTCCCTGCTTTTTCTCGTGTTTCTCGATGTACAATTGTAGCCTAAGTATATTTATATTTCTTTCCCTCTTTCAACATATATATGTTGCCATCAATAAATTATTATTTAGTATGGAGTAAATACTTTTGAATGAATAAACTTACTGGTTGGATTTTTGTTTTTCATTTTGTCTCTTCATTTACGGATAATTCATAGTGTAATGCATTCAAATGGAGGAATTCACATTGCCCATCATCTTCGATACTTCCACGGCTCCTTTTTCCATTATCGATGGCACAGAGCTAGACATTTATAAAAATCCCTGTTCATAAAGTTCATACTCAAAATAAAAAAAGAATTCTGAAAATGCTTCCAATAAACTACGCAAATGTTAAGTGTTACTCACTGGGTGTAACCGTAAGGCATGTTCATATTTTGGATATAATGATCCGACATTTTATGCAATTATCTAAGTATATTCAGATCTTGTATCCTCTTGTATTCTCTTTAACTTAGCACTGGTAGATATCGTTATTACATTACTTAGTTCTATTTTATATGTTACCTCACTCTGTTCAGCCAGTTGGTAATCTATTATGATTCGTTCATACAATACATCGCTAAAGATACTGGGAAAATATCTGTTTATCTATACCGTTTCTCTATATCGCTTCTGATAACCTCTATATTTAAAAGAGCCAGACTAGGAAGAACATTGAGAACAACTGCCCTATATGTGTCTTTCCTTTCCAGTCCCTATGGCGTACACAAGCCCTTGTAGGTTATGAATTATTTCAACCCTACAGTCAGTTTTACAAGAATGAAACATCGCATGACTCTCACTATTTCCACGGAAACTGTTCAGACGAATTATATCGCTTCATTCCATCAGTTCTTACCAGCACGGATAAGGCATGCAATGCCTCGAATATTTACCGAACCACCCGAAACCTGGCGTATTTCTTTGTTGAGATGCAAGTTCTAGCTGGGAAGCTTTCAATGAACTGATGATTAGTCGAACCGAATACCAAAATTATCTTCCCCGATCACTACAATATTAACCTCTTAAGTTTTACGGTTAACCGTTAGGTTTCCAAGATATCCACAGAGATTGTGCCTCTTACTCTGTAACGCCATACCTCTAATGGATTTTAGGATTTGCACAGGGTGACCCTTACTGTAAAAAATATATAGTGAGTATAATGTTCTTACTAACTTATTTCTAATTAACCTTTGTTAACGCGATAAGTATTTGACCTTCACTGACTACGCCATATTTGAGGCCTTTCGCCATTTCTAGGTTCGGCAAGGATTTAAAATGGGCACTTCGACGTGGTGAAAATTTTAGCAAGTTTGTTTCTTTATATCAGTTATGAATAAGAAGTAAGTAAGATCCTCGCTGGGTGCTGCAAACTTAAGACATTCTGCTAAATTTAAGTAATGTTTAGATTATCATTAGTTCTGTTCCAAATGTTACCACACCCTTAAAACCGCCCAAATCGCCTGTAATGTTTCGCGAAGCTAATCTCGCTGAGAGTGTTTACTTACGTTAATACCAGATTCTTCCTAGCTAGTTCTATTTTAATTGTTACCTTCGTCTTTCACAGAGCCTAACTGTTGGATAATTGTTAATAAGAATAATCTTGTTGAGAATGTTCACTTACTTAGAAATAATACATGTCAACAAGTTAGTGTTCGATCCTCACTGAGTGACACATACAAATTTCTTCTTTGAATAATGGTTATATCCAAAATATATCCACCTAACAATACAAGGCATTATGCTATAACAACAACAACAAAAAAATAATAATAATAATGATATTAATGATAAAGCAAAATGTATATCCATACACGTCGCTTCTATCTCCGTCCGATTTAAAGGTAGAAATTTCACAGACGCTTGATGAGAATACAATCAATAGACCAGGTGATTACTGATTGCTAAGAATTTCGTCAAAATGAATGGAAACTTGAAAATCGCTCAAAACAACAAAAAAAAAATCAATAACAGTAAACAAATAATACTTAAAATGTCTAGAATATATTACGAAGGGGAGACATTTGAAAGTTTATTATTCCAAATGAACTTTCTTCCTTATATTTCACTAGTTTCGTTTCTCTCTCTTCTCACTTGTGAAACTCCCTCCCAATGTTTTGATTCCTGCCCCCTATAACCTTCAACTATTTAAATGCAACGCCAGTCGTTATCTTCCACTTTCCTGTATCATGTTAATGTATTTTCATTTTTCCTCCCTTCTCATTTGCATCCTAATGTCATTAACGCCTTGCTTGGAATTACATGAATAATAAAATAAAGACACGTTGAAGGGAAGAGGGAAAGATAGAAATATAGAAAAAACATACATAATGAGTTTGTATATACGAATGGCAGAGCGGAATCAAGAAGTGAACGTAGATAGTCAAACGATTCTTAGAGGTATAAGGGACTGGAACCTGGAGTGGTTGGAATCTATGACGTCTAAAATAGACGTGACAAATAAATGATGAATGATAAGCAAGTAATAATATCAAAATTTATCGTTACATTTGGAGAAGCATCAGTATGCTTTGACTTGAATCTCCTAATTCTACAATCTAAGTACATCGCCTTTTTGGAACTTTCACCATTCTAAGAACTATAACTATTCTAATTGTTTTTAAATACAAATAAATGGGATAAAGAGAGAGGATTAATTACGATCATCCCAGTTTCTTAATAAAAGGAAACTAGATTATCAGATCTATTAAGATTTGATAATGCAAGTTGACAGATCTTGCTCCTTGTATGCTGTTTAACTTCACTTCGAGAATGACATTCAACTCACTAATTAATAGCACTGATCGTCATGAAAAATCTCCAACTACCATCAATATGACTAATACCCAATGTGTAATTTCAGCGCATAAAACATGGCAGATATTTTCAAATTACACTCTCAAGTCCCGGTTACGGTAAGCTAGGAATTTAACTCCATGGTAAAATCGGTCGAGATAAAAGACATAGTTGTGTGATACTATGAATTGTACACAAGCATCATTTATAAGTACATCGTCTTTATGACTTGCGAAAATGATGTCGGATATATTCCTCAAAATTTTCACTCATTTGACCAAAATAGAATAAAAGGATAAATAAGTAATGCAAAACATTCGGAAACAAGTGATAGCACAACGGGACGCTGATGGTTTCCGCTTATAGGGATACATTAACATTCACGGTTCCTATTCAGTTCGGGTGTATCCGGGAACAGGGACAGATCGTTTGTCAGTTTTGAGGCCGTCCATTAGAGTAGTCAATCGCGCGCCTTTATATTGAAATGGGCAAATATTCGTATGAGGAAGTGTGAAAATCTGTTAAAATTACATAGCAGTGTATAAAGAAGTGTGACAATCTGTCTTTCCAGCGTATTCACGCAATTGCATACTTGAACAAACCATCTAAATATTACTTGACGAAGCTTTTACCTTCACATTTATTTTTCTTCTGAGCGTTCAACGGGCCTTTCTCGGTGATTAATGCACAAAGACGCGAATGAGAATAGATGTGCTAGGTGGAGTTTTATGTGTTCCCTCTGAGGCAAGCAAGTGACAGGTTCCGTTGTAATTTAACACCTGTTCTCCCACATGTGATTGTGGATATCAAAAACTTAAGTGAAATGTTGGAATTGTGTCAAGATGCAGAAAAAAGACCGATGATAACAGAGTAGATTGCAGGTACATACTATAGGTGTTAAAGAAACACAAATGTGCCTGTTCAGTCGTTTGCAATCAGGAATAGGTAGCCACCCTAGTAGACTGGAATCTTCGGATTCAAGTGGGTGCGTCATTTACATTATATAACGAACCAATTCGAAAGTTCGAATGAAATAAGTGAGGATTCATGGCTGTTTGGAAAGAAAAGTCTGTGAGGGGGGACAAAATGATTCCCTGATTCACCGCGTGCATTTTAAGTGGAATGTATAGAAGTTTTAAGAAATCCTGTCAGAAAAGCGAAAAGACAACGATGCCGTCTAATTTGCTTTTGCCTTTAAAGGCTAAATGATCGGATATAATAAATTAACTACATAAATACCACAGTACACAGGATTATTTTTTCCTCGTTGTCACTTCTACTAGTTTACAAAAGGTGAAACGACGTTACAGAATGTATAGCGGTAAAACTCGTTTAGATTTTCCAGCGGAAGTTAACGTTCAAGAGATGGCCATCAAATAATACAATTGGTTCTGGGAGAGAGCGCATTACCTACCATGATCAGCAGTCTGAACGAGGCTAGCACGAACAAACCCTTGGTCACGATGTCTTATGACATCGTGCTAACACAGCCAATGACGGCTTCAAACGTACTGTCTATCCAGTTTCAAGCTTGGTTGCCGCAGATGTTATCGGCCCTCCTCCAGACCGATAATATCAGGAAGTCACCTTCCTGACAAATTGACCATGGTGAGATTCGAAGCCGTGTCTCATGTTCAGAAAGCGAACATTCTACCCACGTTGACATGGTTCGTTCTATACGCACCTATTTTGCTAGATGTTAATAACTAGTAGATCCTGTGGAAAATTTGCGGATATTTTTATTTTATTTTAATGCGCTGAAGAAGCATAATTCTTAAGATAATGATTAAAAGCCTCCTTGAGAAAGGGTACAACGATAAAATAGCCATTAAAATTCCCCTTATGTACGACTTAATACGTGTTCTTAAGAACTTTAACAAAATATTTCAATAAGTATAAATACAGGTCATTATTTACTGAAGTAAGAGGGTACAAAGAAAATATTTGAAAGTGAAAAGTTTTTTTCCATTTCACTGAAATACAAATAACGTCTGGTGCGCGTTATCGCTTCGTCTATCATTTCTTTCAGTCTTTCTCGTTTAATTTTTTCAAGGAAACCAAAGAGTGTTTCTTATATGTCATTTCCGCAGCACCACTCGATAAAAACGTAATAGTCCATTATTTATTACCTATTGGCAGGGCGTAACGTACGTGCTAGCTAACTGTGTAATAAGTAGTATTGGAATATGTTGAGAGATGAAATATAAAAATTAATGTTTATATATACTTTTCCCTATAGGCAACAACATTAAGATCATAAATTTGAGTTCAGCAGAATCTTAAATATACATATAAGTACATAGATATGAAGGTATATTATCTGGAACATATTAGAAGATATAAAACTCTGTGGCCCGAATTAATTTTTACTGCTATTTTCAAAATTTAAGTGGCTTCGCTGAAAAAAAAAATTTAGGATATGCACGTTTTCCTCTTGATTTTCCAACTATATATCATTAAGCACTGAAAAATAAGTTTTGAAAGGATGGAAATAAACACTGTCTCCATTTGTGTAATACAATGTCTTGAGCGTCATGTTACGACCAGTGAGTGACGTTATTTCATACAGATGTAAGCTCAGGACAGTTATTGTTTATTCCGTAATGAGGTAAGAGTAGTTTCCCCACACCAATTGTTATATAGGCCGCGGAGAAAAGACCGTTACAAGCCCACAGTATTAGGCCATATATAGATATCACATGGTTTCACCCGATACATAAAGACACCACCAACCTCTCTCTTTTACAAGTAAGACTCTTTAAAATATTTCCTTTAACACTACCTGTTGCATTCTGATCCTATACCTTTTATGTATGTGACAAATTAATAATGGATATCTTTATATCTGTATGAAATATCAATTCAGAACAATGCATGTTTTCCATTTCTTTCTTTCAACTCTTGTGTTCGGTGCGTGTAATATAATATTCCCTATAATGGGGAAACGAATACTCGGAATATTATTTCATGTATAGCACTTACATTAAAGAGAAATGCCTTGTAAGATACTTAACGGATATGGATGACTTGTCGGCAAATATTGACATTAAATGGTAAAATGATACTTAAATCAAAAAAATAAATTCAATAGAAAGATTTTGGGAGCAATAATCGAGCTTATGCTAAATTCAATTTGTAAAGAATAAACCAAGAAGAAAGTTATATTCGATCCCAATTTGTACATCTGGCTTGTGTTTTATTCTTAAATATTTAGTGTTTGCACCTCTCCCCATTCGATAATATTAAGTCGCTGGAATAGCAGCTAATCAGCGCTAACGCTTCGCAACGCAGCCGTTACCAATGATTAAAGAGATTTCAAAGAGACTGCAAATGACACCTGACACGAGAAGCAGGAAATTTACATATAATACAGTTTGAAGTGATTCATCCAACGCAGCGTCATTTAACTTGACCCTCGACTTGTCAGGTTTAGCCCTGGGCAGCTGACAACAAACGCGAATTTCGTGTGGTAAGCGAATAATGCTGAATAATTGAATAGCCATGTCCATCTGCTGCTGAGTTGAATCACCTTTGAACTGGTACTCACGGCTTAATTCGTAGAGTCAACGTAACAGGGTTTCGAAATGATGATTATATCAAAATAAGAAAAACCCGTGTCAATTAAGGGTGGATAATTTAACTCCGTCAGTGAAGAAAAGTTTTATTAATTTCACTGTGCTACATAGACCGACTTAGTACAGTAAAGTTCAGTTTTAACAATAGTCTGACAATCATGCATTGTGCTCGAGAAAGTTTCGACGTTAATACTGGTTATGTATGGGCACGTCGTGTGCTTATGTCTACGTACTCAGTGGACGACATTAAGTCATCTTTTACGTGTCTAGATTTAGGCTTGGTGAATGGGAATTCGGAAATCTATTTCCTTTTTGTTTGTTTACTAGCAGGCTTCGCCCGCTCACCATCACTTCGTAAAATAAGATATATTCCCAACTTCAATCTTTGAAACAAAAATTTTAAATGAAGATTTCATTCATTAATATGCTTGTTATAGTTAAGGTAAGTTTTACATATAGATGCCATTTTGTTGAAGGCCAAGTAAATGCAAATTTAAAAGACTTTTCTGCAGTATATAAGACGATGTTACTAAACAGAGCTTTTTTTTATATGAAAATCAAAATAATCTTCGAATAAAATAACAATAATGAAGGACAGGTAATTAATGAAATTAACTTTTTTTTAAATAATTATGCAAATTAATTAAACAGAAATAGTGATACTATCAAAGAATAACTAATATATAATACAGATTTCACATCTACTTATCTATCATTTGCGTCTCTGTCTTTGAGCAGAGTGCGCTCAGGGGCTTCTTTGTCAAACGGCAGAAGGGCAACTGGGGGAAATGATACTGAGGTGCCTATCCCTGTTGAACAGCTTCCCGAGGCCGTACCCTCCCATTGCATCAGAGGGCGGGATCGGCGCTCGCAACGAGGCCAACGCAACCGACGTTTGCGGGTGCTTAGGGGAATTTTTGTTCCAATCCCGGGTGTACGCACTCAGGTCCCGATCCAAAAAATAGAACTTTTAGCCCATGTCGTCCTAGTGGAGGGGCAGATTATATACCGTGTGTATTACTCTTTTGAGTGGTTTGTAGCACGTTTATCATCTCTCAGTTGCGCCGCATTCTTTGGGAAGATTGTGCTCAGCGGTTTCTCTGTTAAAGGACAGAGTCGCAACTGAGAAAAATTATACTGGGAGGTGCAGATTCTGGGCAACAGCTGACCGTGGACGCGCCTTCTCATTGCATTAGAGAGAACGATCGGTGCACGCATCGAGGCCAACGCAACCAACGGTTGCAGGGGCTCGGTAAATTTTTGTCCCTGCCCGGGTGCACGCGATCTAGTCCCCACTTTAAAGAAGACCTTGTGTCACATCTCGTCCTAGTGTACGGGGGGCGGGTCGAGTAAATGCCGTGTAAATTACTATAAAGTAGAGCAGGAGCTTTTTAATCTCAGAATTAGTGGAAAGTTTGAACTACATTTTCGTATTTATTCATGTAGATTCTATAATATATGTTTTACTTAATTAGCTTTCATATTTCTCTAACTCTCCAAATGTTGAATGCATAACTAATTCTAATTTCTAATTTCCCATCTTTACTCTATATTAACTTTATCTTATAAATTGTCCCCTTTTATGTAACCCATGAAATAAAAAATATTTTTTATACGGAAAATAATGATCTACGTATATCAAATCGACTTTAAATTAAGTGGCAGCAGAAGAATTATTGTTGGACTTTTAAAGAGTAAGCTTAATCTTTGAATCAAACTTAAATGTTGATTTCTTCTCTAGTTTATTAATGACTATCGCATCTACTCCTCCCTAGCTATTGTGATGATGGCCAAACCAAGAGTCTTCCACAAGAGCTAGTTTAAATCCCGCCCGATAGGGCGGCTTTTAAAAAATTAAGCTAGCTGCAGTTTGGGATATAAAAAGAAAATAATTTATTCCCCTTGAACCATGAAACAACGATGATGGCTAGTATAATATATTAATGTATACTTTTAACCTTGCATAATTTGGTAAAACCTGAAGTTGAGATAAAAAAAAAAAAATCATTCCTTTTGCCTAAATTTTCTAGGGCTTTTCCATGAGCTATGAATCTTTGAAATCAGACCAGTGGGAGCGGAGGAGTTGCTTGGAAACACACACGCACAAACACTCATACACTGTACTTTAAAGATTTATTTATTTGTATTTTCACGGCCTCAAAGGATTTCATGAACAGTTTCTACAAAATCAGAAAGTACTTTACCAAATTACAAAATTTACAGCACTTGAAACATTTCAACAGCGGTCTTTAATTAAAATAGCATATGGATCTCGAAAAGAATACAATGATATAATGAAGGTGTTAGCCTACCAGACACTTAACAAAAAGGATTTTTAGGAAACCTCCACCTCAAAGAAAGAAAGAGAGATAATGTTTAGAAAGCTTTAGAAGCCTATTTACATAAAAAATAAACGGTTTTAAGAGAAAGAGTTTATGAATTTATATCGAGATTAACGTTAATTTTTCGGTCATTGAATTCCCAAATTTTAGTTATCTCTGTAATGCAGAGATAAACTGTTTCTTATAGAAACAGTTTAACTCGGTATTACAAAAAACGTTCAATGTATTAGAAATTCAATATGAAATTGCTTTTTCCTTAGGATTTAATGCAAAAGTTATTAAATGTATGAAGTTGTTTCATTGAATTAAACAAAATTTCATATTATACCTAAGATATTGGTAATCCTCTGCCTCCTATAGAAAGACTGTCTCCAAAGACTCTCTTGAGTTTAATAATCCTCTCCAGTATTAGAGAGCCGAAATTATAATAATTACCTTGGTTATGAGAGCGCAAAAGAGAAAAAAAACTCCTTCGGATTAAGGATAAAAAAGATATTAAAAAAAATGGTCAAATTTTCTGGAAATACTCACTGGAATAATCTTAGTAGAAAAGCTATTTCGTATTTTTCAATATTAGTCCATTCACCTTGGGTTCTTTGAATGGATAATAAAAATGAACGAAATAAAGGCAGTCTTTCAAATGATTTTTGACTGCTGTTGAAAGAATCAAAATGCAGCGGCAAATTTATAATTTACAATATCAGGATTTATTCTTTTTTTAAATTTTAATTCGATACTAAATAATTTTGTTTAAAATTTTATTTCGTGCCCCTGCAATGAATAGACAAAACCGAATATGAATTTTAGAAGCTTTATCACACTAAGCTGATCGTTAGTAGTGTAAAAAGAATGATTATTATGAAAATGGATAGGATGATTGAATATAACCACAGAAACATGAATATTTATAACTGGGCCTCGTTTAATAATTAAAATATTAATCCGAATATTACTGTTATGATGCTGATTTGGGGTTAGTAGAGACAAACGCCAAATAACACGTAACAATAAAAAGGGTTTTAATAGGTTGGTAAAAAGGTACAGAAATCGCCTGAGTAGTCAATAACTAGCTCAGCTAAGAACTTCTCTGTCTATCTATCTAATATTTATTTGCATTAAACATACAAAATGCGGCACAAGGCCAAAAAGGGGGATGGGAAATGACGGTCTTCCTCTGTCTTAAATCTAAAACTTAGCTAGTCACAGACACTGACCCAAACATGCCAACAATAATCCAATCACCAAAACATCACATTCACTCCTACCTTTCTTACTACGTCCACCATAATACCTCAGTTTCTCTATGACGTCCTAACTAGTCCCCTTATTTACAGATATTGTTCATGGGGGAGGGTCATAAAATAACAACATTTAAAATCCCCAAATGAATATTTACAAAGTGAATTAATTATTTACAATAAACTAAACAAAATTGAGTTAGTTATAAAACCCCCCACAAACTATGAATGTGGCAGAAATATCAGTTAACCGGACGAAATCGATGCGGGACTAAGAAAATAAGGACACATTCAAACCAACAAGCGTTCACACAAACACTCACTCATTCATACACAACAACAAATACGAAAACACACACACGATCGAAAGGCGCCCCGCATCCACCAGAAAACTGACATCACTAACCACCTAACGAGGGAGGGGATGGGAAATTAAACAAAAGTAAAAAATAGGGACAGAAATAAAAGGGACCAATGAGCTTACATACCCTAGCTAATTTAACCGAGAAAAAAAAAGGGAAACTAAAAATTCAAAAACGAAAACCTAGTCTAGCCTAATATCTGGGTGGGTTGCCTATGTTCAACCCTATTAGGACAAAATTCTGTACCTAATCGACATCCGAATGCCACTCTAGGTCAGCCCCTTTCACTGTACACATTCGCGCAAGATTCACCCACCTTTTGCCGAATTCTGATGATGGGAGCCGCCGCCTTTCCGTCCTAATCTTGACTGTAAGCTGATGCTTAAAGTACAAGATCAGTTGGGAAGAAGTGAACCTCTCGCCTTCATAGAATCCCTTCTGTCGCGTCGTCCAAATCACGACTCGCATAACCCCTAGTGAGCAACAGAACACATAGTGTTCAGCCTTCAATTGCGGCACCACATTGCTACAAACAGAAATGGCTTCCAGGACAAAAAACTTTCCCTGCAGCATGCGAACCATGAGGCCTTCAACAAACTTGCACAACGGCACTACCGTCTTGCACTGAAAAAAAAAGGCGTGACCAATGGTCTCGACATTCCCAGTACAGCGACGACCGTTTGGATATTTATCTAAGCCTGCTGAACAAAGTCTTTTGCCGACCCAGAGGGCCCCACGAATCATCAGCCAGGTGAGTGATGCCTCATCGTTAGTGAGACATTTCAACCCAGGCGCCCAAGGCCATATCAAGCGAGCCTCCTACTTCGTAAGACCGAGCTCGTCGATCAGAGTATCTCGAACGGACCCCCTAACTAACAATCGATATAATGCCTTACGAGACAACGCTTGGGCGTCGGAGAGGCCATCCGACGTCCCAAGAGGAGTTTCAAAGCACGACGACATTCACGGTAGAAGGAGCACTCGACACGAGGAGTACGGCCGGCCTCCTCCTCGCACGAGTGCACACTTCTCAGGGATTGGAAATGTTTTCGGGCATCTTCTTTCCAAAAAAGGTGCCCACCTCATCAAACCACGACATTCGGTCTAGAAAGGTAATGCGAAGCATATATTGACGAATCTCAATGCTAGGCATACCCAGACCGCCCTCAGAGGGATGAAGGCAACAGATCTCGCGAGATGCCATATGGGCCTTGCCTCTCCACAAGAAAGAGAACAAAGCCTGGACTAATGACATTAGTCGGGCATACCTGGAAGCACAGAAAGACGGTAGAGGAGGATCGACACTTCCGCCCTTCCTTCACGGTAGAAGGAGCACTCGACACGAGGAGTACGGCTGGCCTCCTCCTCGCACGAGTGCACACTTCTCAGGGATTGGAAATGTTTTCGGACATCTTCTTTCCAAAAGGTGCCCACCTCATCCAAACCACGACACATTCGGTCGAGAAAGGTAATGCGTAGCATATATTGACGAATCTCAATGCTAGGCATACCCAGACCGCCCTCAGAGGGATGAAGGCAACAGATCTCGCGAGATGCCATATGGGCCTTGCCTCTCCACAAGAAAGAGAACAAAGCCTGGACTAATGACATTAGTCGGGCATACGGGAGTGGAAGCACAGAAAGACGGTAGAGGAGGATCGGATAGATGTGTGAAACACATACTTCCGCCCTTCCCTTCAGGGAAAGTCTCCTCCGAGACCACAGATTACCCCGCGGCCTCAGCCTGCCCTTGTACCTCCGACCAATTCATTTCCAACTGGAGATCAGGACCGAACCAGACGCCGAGTATCTTGATCGGCCCATCCGTCCAGAGGAAAGGTCCGGGAAGAGAAACTCCCTTCCACGCACCCAACCGCAAACCCACAGACTTATCGCGGTTGATCTTGGCCTCTGTCACCATCTCATACCCACTGATCTGCTTACTGACTTCGTTAATCTCGGCTCTGCTCGACACAAGAACCGAAACGTCGTCAGCATAGGCAGAATACCTGGCCGAGGTGGAAGCACCAGGCAGCGAAATTCCGCGTAGGACCGGATTCGCCTTTAACTTGCGAAGGAATGGTTCCAACGCAAGAACGTAAAGCAGAGGCGATAGCGGACAACCTTGACGAATGGAGCGAGACAATACGAAATGCTTCGATCTTACCTCATTCATTTCCACCAGCGCACCGGGGGTCACATACAAGAGTCGGATCCAGGAGCGAAAGTCGGCTCCGAAACCGGCCGCCGAAAGGACAGCCTCCAGAAATCGATGGTCAACCCTATCGAAGGCCTTGGACTGATCTAAATTGATCAGCGCGGCTTCACTGTCAACTTGTTCTAAGATCAAGCGTACCATATGAAGGTTAACCTGAATAGTCCTGCCCTTCACAGCACAAGTCTGTTCAGGGCCAATCAGACTAGACAGGACAAGCTGCAAACGGTTGGCTAAGATCTTCGCCAAAATCTTTAAGTCAGTGTTTAACATCGTTAAAGGGCGAAAGTTCCCTAACCCATCCCCACCGTCCTTGTCCTTACGCAGCAACTTGATGACACCCCTGGTGAAGCGTTGAGGTAAAGACCCCTGCCTTTAAAAGTCTTTATTCACAGACGCACACAAGTTCATCTTCAAGAGGGGTGGTAGGTTTCCGACACAACAATTATAGATTTTGAACTGCAGTTTTTCTTCCTTTATGCTGCTTTCAATTAAACTATCTTGTCTTTAATTTACAACCGTCAATAAGCAAGGCATTAACTGTAAGGAGGCAGAACGGATGTTGGACAGCAAAAGGCACAAGCCAAGATGTGAGGTACATATTATGGACGTCTGAATTAATCAGCTACAGTAATTTAACAATATAGGTGGTTTAGTAGCGGAAGAGGAGAATATTCTATATAAATCCGAAGGGTCGCGAGAATAGCAGAATATTTCTTCCAGAAAAATAAGCATATTAAGCATTGATAGGAAAATAGATTAGAAAGAAAGAAAAGAATGCTGATGTGCTATGTAATATTGAATCTGCTATTTGGAACGTCTCACAGATGAAGAAGTGACTTGAAGAGATAGCGATTTGCTTCTAATGACGAATGTTGTAATACAATTGTGAAAACAGATGAGCACAATGACGAAATCAATAAAAAGGAGAAAACGTCTGCAGTAGAATCAGAAAGATATACTTGCAATTTTTGGAACACATAATGAGGACAGATGTGCGGAGTAAATTAACATTCACAGATAATATTATACGCAAGAGAAATATTTGTAAAAGCAAATGATCTATATAACGACTGTTAGTGTATAAATGTGACAACAAGGACGAAAATTGTGTTTTAAGGAGAGAAAACACTCAGGGCAATAGAAAGATATGAAGCTGTGAAGAGCCATGTTTGTTTATATCCAAAAGAAACATGATATATCAAGTAGCAGAATATCATTTACATTTTTCATGTTTTGATGAAGATAACATGGACGGAATATTTGAGCAACGATGAGGTTTTAAAGGAAAAGGAAATAATAAGGACGCTTATACCTAACATTAGGAAGAGTGATTGGATATTTCTGGGGCAAATAATGAGGAACGAAGGCTTCGAAATTCTGATAATCACATGAGATAATAAGGGCAAGAGGGACAGTGGAAGACAAAATAAATGGTGGAACATGGTTTAGGAGATATAACAAAATTGCAACATTTATTAAGAACTACAAAGGACAGGAAATTATGGAGAAACATGATCGCCAACGCCCTGACTGGACACGGCACACAAAGAAGGCGAAGGAGAATGTTTTCGCAATTATATACAAACACAACCCTTTAAATTAAACAGGAGGTCATTTCGGCGGAGAATGTGACAGAGAAATACGAAGGCGTATACATAATATCCAATGATACCTTGAATTATTAGCAAAGAATTAAGAGATTGGAAAATTTTAAGATAGTAAAGTGCTGAAATACTGTGATATACAGGATGCGATGAATAAATTGTCGCCATTTTAAATTTTGTTCGTGGGAGTTGTTTGTTTTTGTTTTGCCGACTGCCACCACATCAAACCTTACATCTGTCCACCTACCTACCCAGACTGCAACACCTTTGATTATTATGTGTGGGGCACATTTAAGAGAAGGATCCACGAAACTTCTTGTAACACGAAAGATGAACTGAAGGCAAAGATTGTGGCAGCACTCTCAAACTTAAACAAAGAAACCGTCTACAAAAAGACGCAAGAGATTCCGAAGTTGTCTGGAGGCCGTGGTTAAAGTCCATAGCGATTTTATTGAATAAATTCTCTCTCTTGTATTTCAATATATTTTTGTGTAATGTTGTTAAATATATCTGTAATTAAACTTTTTATTCACATTTATTAATACTTTAGTTTCTCAAGTAATCAGTTAAAATCGTAAAAATATTATTGAAATTTCTGTGGTGCATAATACGAAAAGAGGGCTTGGATGAATTAACAATCACAGAAGTTATTGAAGGCAGAAGGGCCATGGGGAAAAAAACGGTTAACTGTCTACTGATCATTTGGGCGGGGTGACTGGACAAGTGGGGACAAAATTTATGGTAACGGGTAAAAATCTGCAAGAGAATTTATTTTGTATAGAGGTATGATGTCCCAGGTACCGAAGATTGAGAGCGAAGAAAAAAAAAACAGGCTGAACATTAACAAAACTTTCCCGTATACTTTTGTAACACTGGTACTTTCTTTTCATATTTGACTAAATTAATTTCATTGGCTTATAATATTTCCATTACAGAAGTATTTTTTTTTATTTATGCAGAAAAATATTGGCAAAATCAGATACACATATGCACATACATTCATACACGCACATATATGTGTGTATGTATGTAGCTATACATGTATGTATCTATCTCAGTATATAGCTTAAGTGATATTCAAATATACAACATCTATTCCGCAGTAGGTCCATGATAAAACATATTTTTCTTTTGCTTAACACATAATATTATTTAATAAATTACGTTATGATATATGACAAATGTACAGAAATAAATAGAATAACTTTCAATAATAGAAAATGCAAATTAGAAAAATCCGATATTTGCAATTATACAGATTCCATCTTGAAAAAAAAAATGAAGTAAATATTCTAAGGATATCTTCTAAGTTTTCACGGTACATTTACGTCCAGATTCATGGAGCATTTAAACTTTATTGCTGTTGATCTGTCAATATTTAAACAATTAGCGATACAACACTGGTACTGTAAGCCCCCAAAGTCCAACCCTTACCTCACAGTCGGTGGGGGGTGTAAACGGTAGTGTCAGAGCTATGCCGCCCGGAACTTCGTTCCTGGTAGGGCCACCCAAGGCGGACAGGTCTGACACACACACGCCGGCTAACAAGGGCTCTGGTGAAAATCCAAGGAGCGTCTGCATCGGTAACCGGCGGCTTCTGGTCATTCCTGTCTCTGCGTCTGTGGGAATCCCGCAGCAAGCAAGAACGTTATCCGAGTAGGCCTGGGTACCCTACTTCTGTAATTTATCCCAAGAATCTTCTTCTCACAACAGAAAGAAGCCGGCTCAATCCGCCCAGGGTGAATGCCGCATCACACACACACACACACACACACACACACACACACACTACACTGGAACAAATGCTGTTAGAAGCTGAATGAGTCGGCAGTGCTGTACATCTAAACACACTGGACGCAGGAAAAGTAAATTTTACATTTAAATGTAAGTGTAACGTAACACTCACACATCTGTAAAGTAGCATGCTGTGAAAATCAAGTGTCTTTTCTAGAAATCAAGTGTCTTTTCTAGAAATCAAGTGTCTTTTCTAGAAATATTTTCATAGTAATGGTGTCCTGTTTGGTTGCAAGACTCCAAATTTGAAAGTCGTAAGGGACACGATAGACTCATGAAATCCGCTTAGGATTGAAGATTTCGAGAGCCGAGTTCGATTTCCAGTTGTGGCCATTACATTAAGTTACACTAGGGTGGTGTATGAATCCAAATCTTCTCCTAGCTATGGGTCAATAGAAGAGCAGACTGGATGGCAACCGATCAACATGAAGGAAAATAATGAATTAAAATCTATGTAGGCCCGGTGAAGCACATATCATGTTCGCATTGGTTCAACCAGATTCGCGCCATGATCTCGCCATTTTAAAGTTGAAATGACACGATATAACTAACAGTTTCTTTTCTCGCACTTTTTGCTTTTGGACATCTTTTCTGGATACAGGCTTTTCATTCAATATTGATCTTTATAAAAAAAGTAATGTATTATGAATTTTTTATCTTCTATCGGTTTAATATTTGTTCATCTATTCTTCTCTCTTCTTAATAATTTCACTTCCTATCCTTGCACACTCAGAAATGTCTTCCGTATTAGTGGCTTAATTGTGTTGCAAAGATTGAATGAATTAAAAATAGTCGTCCTTCTCTCATCAATATTTCTCTGTATATTTCATTACAGTCGAAACGTGTTTATATTTTTTAACAAACTCTGCATATATATATACGCTTTCAACAATTTAGTCTGAACCAGAAGTTAGATTTTTTCCCATTTTTCATAAAATTACCTATACTTTGATACGTTGCAGTCATAGCAGAACAGTTGTTTCTAAGCTATGAAATATGGCCCGTTCATATAATGATTTTCCATGCGTAGCGATTTCTGTGTACCACGTGAGGATCGAACTCACTTCTCAGTCGAAATTCTTCTAGCGAGACTAGCTTTGCAAATATTATGCCGCTTCCATGTGTCCTGGCCAATTTATATGTTCTTTTTTGACAATCTGGGTAAAAACGAACAAAAAATGAAGTAATTACAGAATAATGGCATTAATACGAAATGTGTATATCTTTCAAAAAAAGAAAACAGTATTTTCAATATGCAGTGAAATGAAAATTACAATATCATTGACATGGTACAGAGTTAGAATAAAACGTGTACAACAATGTGTGTTTAACGTATCAACTTAGTAATTGGAATCAGGAACTGAATTCGAAGTCAGGTTCGACCTGTTGCATTAAGTGTTTTTTCCCCTAAATGTCTTTGGTTATACATTAATTCAACTGTTCTAACTATGCCTCTAACTATATATAAAATAGTAGGGTATAGTAAGTTTTTCAGCCTTGCGAATCAATAGAAATCTACTTAGTAATGATTACCACAGATAATACATCAATGTGAAAGATGTATTCACTTATGACATTAAATAAGTATATTGGTTTTAAATAATTCTTCTCATCTTTGGCAACAGAGTTTTCTTAAGTTGCAACATTGTTTACTTGTGATTTTGTCTTCTGCGGTTTCTACATAAAATTTGTCAAAACCGTGGTTCTTCCTCTTTCTAGCATTACCGGCGAGGATTTTCAAAAAATATTCCCAATGCCATTGAAATAAGGCCGCAAATATTTAACTTCCTTGTAGGTAGTCTGGAAGAAGGAATTATCTTGCATAGTAATGGGCTTATGTATAGGTGATTTTCCAAGAGAATGAAGAACATCATTTCCAACATTTTTACATCAGTATTAATTTTGACTTGTAAACGGATAAAAAAAACCCACATATGCGACAAAGAATATTCCAAACAACAATTCGATTAACAACTCCGAATTTAACTGATATTCCTACTTATTTGCAAAGAAGTATCTTGCTTCAACATCACTAGAAATTCTTCTTTCTATCAGATTCAACCAAATTAAAACTAATTCTATTGGTGAAGAGTAAAGTTGTCCAATTTTAATCGCTTCAGAAAGCATGCTCCATTGCAAAGATTCGTCTAGCTTATTGATACGAAATGCTGACAAGCGGATTAATGGCAGTATATTAAGCCTGGCATCTTTATTCACATGAACGTCAGGACGTTGTCTACCGAAAAAAAAATCATGACACATTCCTAGTTTGTATGATGCACAATGGTCATAACTCTGTCAAAAGTCGAACAGGAATATTTTGAAATCACACGATTCTGCGGTCTTCCATGAACGCCATTATGATTTCGATGACTTATAATCATAAGAAAAAAATATAGAAATTGGAATCTATTAATTTCTTTTAAAATGGGAGAAATTATCAAACGTTGCGTTTTCTGGGCGTCAACCAGACATTTATCAATTAAGTAGCGGTTTGCCATCGAGATAAGGCAATCTGTCAAAGGAATAAGGAATATTTTAACTTTGCAATATTAACACATGCATGCAGAAAGTATTAAATTATTAACACTGAACGCGAAATATACATAGAAATACCTGTAATATCTCCAATTGCTTGAACAGTTGTAAGCAGCGTAACAAATAATAAGGAATAGTTTGAAGTAAGTGCTGCTTGAATTTTGTGAATGGACGAAGGCGATCATTTACCATCTCATAAACAACCACTTCAGGCAGTCTGTCTATGCGAATTAAAACACTGATTTCAAAGCTATTCTGTCCTGTGATCATATTAAAACAGGGAAAAGACATGGGCATAAATACAGACGGTGGAGACCTGAAAACGGTGGACGTGAACACAAAGAAACCTCCCGCAATTCATGCACGTAATCCGGCTACAAAAGTAATACGCCGTATTCCTTTGGGTCTTGTCGGTACAAGAATGGGAGGACATTTAATTTGGCCAGTGAACAGCATCCATGTATCATTGCCCAAGTCCTTACCCTGGTGAGGTCACTCCGGTCTCAGGATCAAAGCACTGGATTTTTTAACAAACCGGATGCTAGCATTATATCCCGAGAAAAATGGACAATTACCTTACATTATTTTAAAAATGTATCACATCATGCAAGGCGTTAAATCTACAAAAACGCAGCGGGTTACTGAGCGTGGGGGAATTAGGAAGAGAAACATTAATAATTAGTCGAAAGGGAAAAGAGTAATGAGGATAAAAGTAAGTAATTAGATAGCGATTGGCATTGCATTTAAACTTTTATGGAATAAAGTTGGCTGGAAAGCATGGACCCGGAATGGATTTTAATTAGCGAGAAGTACGAGAAAAAAACTGTTAGTATAGAATTTACAGTGAGATCTAGCCAGCTCGACTGTCACTTGATCAGATACCGACGCCAGTCTAGTACTGAGTTTAAAATCATGAATTCTAGGTTCAATAGTTAAAGGATAATCCAAAAATTACCTATTTATAGAAAACATATTTATGGAAAAGGCACAGAGAAGCAATCTTAAGGCGGTGCGAAAGTGACTGAAGCCGGGCCACGAAATCAGGATCAATTATATTGCTGATTCTTCTTTGAACATTATCTCTAGATAAATGGCAGGTTTACCGGACCATATGAGGCAGCAATATCCAAGCATGGAAGGATGGTAGACTTATAGATATGTCAGATATATTATGAAGGGAAAAATTGTCTCAATATATATATATATATATATATATATATATATATATATATATATATATATATATATTATTTATATTGTCGTTGAAACGTTTGGATATTTTGACAGTTACATATATGCCACTAATTGATTTTTTCTCATTTTAAAGCAAGGAAATCAGCTGCTAATTTTTAAATACATTTACCTTCATTGAAGGAAATATTGTCACTTTAATCTCTTTCTGAATTCGTCTGTCTCTTTAGTCGAAATATCTTGAGTATGACTTTTACGGATATAAACAAAAGCCAGCCATTCAAAACTAATTATACACAAAGGGGAATTAATTTTAAACTGTCATATTACTACTTGTGATTGAATCATTTGTTCATAATTTGTCTTACTATTTCTCATAATCGCTTAACAATAAAACAATTTAAATACTTTTTCTTTTACATGGATTATGTAATTAAAATTTTATCTTATTTTTACTTCATATTCATTTTCAAGGTTATAAAATCATTTTAATATCTGTTTTTTTATTCAGTCGAATAGGCCATTTCGTTATAAAGCAATAAAATATTAGCTTACGTCTTCCTTGATCAATATACAAAACAAAAAATGCATTTATTTCTGTGATGGCTGAAAAAGATTTCAATCAAACTTTGCAGAATTGCATCAAACATTTGAATTTGCTTCTTAAATCATATATTTTGAATTTATTTCTTTTAGATTTAAAAATGTATAGAAATTGATTTTTCATGGTGTTAAGTTTCTTTCAAACTTTAGAAGATATTAAACGTGTAGTTAAATCCCATAAAAACGGCATATTTGAGAACATGTATTTCAGCTAGGTCGGTTTGTACATGGTGTTTAACAAAAATAATTAATCTTCAAATGTAATTATATTTGCACGACTAATAAAACTAGACGTAGCTAATCATATTGGAATGATAAGTGTAAACTGAGTAATAAATGAAATGCCATTCATGAGCGGAAGTTTTGACTACTGTTGTCGTTGTGGCTGCTGTTAGTAGTAATAGTAGGAGTAAGCATCCCTTTACCTCGAGTGATAATGGTAGCACCCTATTTTTTCAAACAATGTCATTTTGGGAACAGCGTTATTGCGGTTAAGTGATCAATCAAAGATTAAAATGAATTTTTAAAGATGAATAAGCATTTCTGAAGCTTTCTTTTATGCTTTAATTGAAAGCTAAATGTTTAAATTTACTATTTCCAGTAAGCAACATTATCTTGTCTTTCAAATAGAAATTATGTTTAGCAGAATCTCAACTTTTTGGTCGATTTCAGAAAAGAGATAAAAAAATGGTTAAATATTGGCCATTTTGAGAGAAAGCAAATAAGTAAATTCTCGGTATTCTAAAATATATATATATATATGTTTGACAGGTTATTTGAAGAAATTTAACAAATTAATCTGATTTCAAACAATTATTACTTACAAATAGCATCATACGTAGTATACAAGCATTTCCTAAGCACGGGATATTGTTTTTCTGACGTGTTAATCGATTGATTGTCATCCTAAGGGGTTGAAACCTAACTAAGTTTGACCAGAAATTAACATAAATTAACGAAATTAAAGTGAAAGGTTGGTTTTTGGTTTATAACTATTTAGTAATTTTTTAACATTAGCACAACTTTATCAGCGATTATATATTAATAGATTTTTAGATACTTCACATTTAGCCTTACGTTTTTATCAAAGTAACTCTCACACAAAAGTAAACTTTAAAAAAGTGAAAAGAAAAAATATGAGCCACACTAAAATAAATACGTAAAATAAAATTATTTCGTGAAAAAAAAAAGTAAAAAATAATTTAACTTTTAAAGTTTAATATCTTGAAAGGTATTATTTGCGAATCCTTTTAAGACATAAACACGAAGTAAAACAAGTGAACATGTAAGAATTAGATACCGACAGATTTTTCAGGGAGGACTACTCTTAACACACATGACGGTCATCCATATTAACGAAAACGGGAATGTTTCTACATTTAAAAAAAAAATAAAACTATTTTTAAAATATTTGGTGAAAACGACTTATATGAAGCTTTTCAAGGTTAGACTCGTAAATATTGTTTTTACTTAATAACACTATCAACTAAGCGGATTGAAGAAATATAGAATTTTAAATGATTTAAATTATTACATTATTACAATTTAAGTAAAAGAAAACAGTTCTCATAAAATTCATTATCAACCATTTTTCTTCTTAAGACAATAGTGTCCTTAACAAATTGTATTTATCAAAGCGAGTAAAAGCTTTTCTAATTAAATAATGTCATAGTTTTATTGAATCTTTTATTTTACGATTCAGAGCAGATTTTCGGTCGCTTGCTGTCCTGTTTTACTAAAGGAAAATGAGGATTTGAACGCTCCAAGCAGATTGCTTTTAACTAATAAAACTAATTTTGATATCACAATTTAATTTCTCGAAATTACATGAAAATAATTAAGTTTACGTAAAAATCTATTTTTTACCACGATTTTCTAAAATAGGTTTAACATAATAATTTCATTCATTTGTCCCGAAAGTTTCATTAAAATATGACAATTATTGGATTTTTCCAAGAATTTCCGAAACACTGTTTTTCATTTGCGAAAAGGGAAAATAATACTAATCGCAAACATGAGGTCCACCGCTGACGATAAAGATAAGATATCTAACTAAAATTCCGAAAGTATTAGAAAGGATGAAACATTTTAATAATAGAAAAAAATAGTATTTCCACTTAATAATAAAAAAAAATTTGACAATAGCACTTTGTTTTTATCAAGTTTGGAAATTTGTTTATCATGCTATGCTATTTTTTCAGCGAGCAATAGGAGATACCGAGTTTCATGTATGTCTTAATGGTATAAACCTCTCTCTGAGTAAAAAATCATGTTTGCCATTCATTTTCTTTTCAAACATTCCGTTCCGACCGTGAAATCCTGTGTTATTATATCATATATGTATAAATGCCTATAATGGGTGGGGGGAGATTGAATAATCTTTCTTCCATAGTTCTCTCCTGTTACAGGTTTTTTTTTTAAATGCGCATACATAGAACAGAAAATATGAGTAAAACAACTACTCCTCAAATTCTACTCTAATGCGGCTACTTGGCATATTTATAAGTAGGAGTAGTCCATTGACACACTAGTAAGGAAGAGAAGGGATTACGCTGAAAGTACAATAGTACTAATAATGGTTATAGCAATATTAGCCGTTATCTTATAAGGAAACATTCTGTATTCTTTCATCAAACAATTTGTACTACTCTCGGTTGAAATAAAACCGCTCTATTACGGCATTTTTTTCATTGCAATAAGTTCAGTATCATTTATTCCTCCTATTATTTATGGGGACATCCTTTCTTAATTTTTATTTGAAGTAGTGCGGAATTTCAGAATCTTCATTATGTCACTATTTTCTCTTTGACTTACATGTGATATCTATTTTAGATGTTGCTGCCGGTGATAGTCCTCAAGAGATGTGATTACTATTATCTGGCACCTTTGATTGTGATTTTGTAACTCTTCCTCACAAGATTCAAAGAAGTGTCCTCTTTATTCGACACTTAGATGGTTCACTCATTCTAAGAGATTTTTACCGTTGATCCGAGAATGCTATTGGATACAGTTAACTGTTAAAATATTTCGTCATGAGTTTGACGTGATGCCGGACAGCAATTCGGAAATCATAATCTGTCGCGTCTATTTGAGAATATGAACCGAGCTTACAGTTTAATGTTTTGCTTTTGTATCAATTTCCCGTGCCGGCCGAAAATTCATCATTCGGAGCCTATTTCCGGTGTTGAAGGAAACTTCTTCTTGTGAAGCCTATTCCCGGTGATGACCAAAACTAATTCTTGCGCAGCCTGTTTCCGGTGGTGACCGAAAGTACCACTTACGCAGCTTATTTCCGGTGTTGACCGAAACTATCTCTTGCGCAGCCTATTTCCGGTGTTGTAAGAAACTACCTCCTACTCAGCCGATTTTCGGTGTTGGCCAAAACTTCCTCTTGTTTTGCCTATTTCTGGTGTTGACCGAAAGTGCGTCTTGCGCAGCAGATTTCCGGTGTTGATCGAAACTATCTCATGCGCTACCAATTTCCGGTGTTGCCCAGCCTATTTCCAGTGCTGGCCGATACGCGCTTTTGCGCGGCGTATTTTACGCACATTTATCACATATTATTTGTAAATTATTAGCTCGTTTGATTTAAAATGCTACCGTTGTTTGACATTCTAACAAAAAAAAAACAAGAACAAAAATTTTGCTGTAAAAGTTTTAAAAGAAGATCTTACAAAATGAGCACTTAATTAATGATATAAAAAGGTGACTTTGTCGATTTATATGCATTAGGAAACAATCAGAAGTTTTACTTGAAAGAATATCGATTTTCATTTAAGCATATTTTTTTCATGTAAGACACAATGTATATTAATGTCTGAACATGATAATTATTCGTTCTAAAAGTGAATTTATTATGACAATCAAAATCGAAGAAACAGAGCCTTTCAAAATAAAATCTATCAGTTGATGAAAATGCTCTGTGGTCTTTATAAAATCGAAATATAATGATATATCATAAACCAACCAAACAGAACAAACGGCTGCTGGTAAACACTTATTTTATGTGCAGTGTCCATTCAGAAGGTAGGAGATCACGGTGTTGCTCAACTTCCTGTACTTTTTATCACTTCGTATGTTTTCAATTCTATTATATTTCCTAATCTCTGTTCTGCCAACCGTTTTCTTAAGGCCATTAGTTAGTTTATTCGCTGTTTGACTCTGTACCGCTTGCTTTAAATATGTCTTGTGGGTGTCAAATTTTTCAAGCCTTCTTTCTGCATCAGGCAGGCTTACATCCAGGCCACATTGGATTTGTAGAATCAAAAGTTGAGCAACGTCGAACCTGATCAGTAAGTCACTGGTAACCACTTGGGAATATTACGAGCTGTAAGCTTGTATATACTGGTGCTGTAGTATATTGTTAGTCGGATAACCGATTTCAAAATCCCGTTGGGTTTTTTATATCCGTGAGAAAGGAGCAAATCCACCTCTTCCCCCACTGTTTTTAGGTTAATTAGTAAATCATGTATAAATTAAACAATTATTATTTTAAAAACAATTCACACAATGTGAAATATTTTCTGGCTTTAAATAAGCTGCAAAGAGTTGATAAGCCGTAAAAACGAATCAATCAATCTATCTTCATTTGGTGGCATAGATATGCCAATTGTTATTTTAATATTCTAAGTGTAAGTCTCATTAGGTTCCGATTTTCCTGTAAACTTCATCGTCAAACAGTGTTCAGTCCATAGTATTTGTAACCATCATCTATAAAACGCCAATGATCTCGAGCCATGTCTCTTCTTCATCTGAATGTCCAGCACTGCCTGTTTCATAGGGGGGCGGCGATATTGCACAAAAGTACAGTGCTCTTGTTTTTGATTCCAACGAAGTACATTGAGCAATTCCTTAGAACGATACATTGAAACAGGAAAGATATTTCCTTAGCAAGGAAATTGGCTGGTGATTTTGATGCATGTCAGTTCCTTTTCACATGATGTAAATGATATAATTGGACTTGGAATGAGAAATCTTTCAACCTACGGCATATTCTACAGAGCTGTCACTTTCAGATTATCGCTTGTTTCGCTCCGAGCAACAATCCTTGTCTGCTTGGCGATTCCAATAAATTAAATTCATCGTATCAAAACCAGAACCCTTATTTCAAGAGAGAATATAGAATATTTCATGAGTTGACGTGAGGTCTTAAAAACCCAGAAAAAAAAAACTTGATGAATAAATAATATGACTATGAATTGATAAAAATAAAATATATTAACAAAACAATATTTGAAAAATAGGTGTGCGCAAGAATATGAGCGCGTTTGTGTGAGCAGACGTGCTTTCTTGTGGGCACACTTATGTTCGGGCATGTTTATTTTTCTTCAATCACACATTATCTCTATGCTCAGTAAATCTAATTTTATACAGGTGTACACACTCACAGATATATGCAATTAGGTAAAAGGATACATGCTTCTGCTGTGCATGATAATATCTGTCATTCTCCTCCATCTCTCTCTCTCTATTTATATATATATATATATATATATATATATATATATATATATATATATATATATATATATATATATATATGCGAACACACACACACACACACACATATATATATATATATATATATATATATATATATATATATATGAGTGAGTGTGTATTTAGGCAGCAATCATTCTTTGAACATCATTTCATTGATTACGACAGACAAGGTACGCTGATTTAGTTTGTTTTATCCAATTTCTCATGAATTTTTTTTTTCTTTTCGGATGATAAACTATATAAAAACTGGTTCTTTTTTTATCCGAGTTCTTTCGGTTATACATTAAACTATTTTCAAGGTTGAAATATATTAACTGTTAACAAAAACTAGATTGTTGTGTGTATGTATTTATATAAATTTTTCGTTTCCAAATCACAGACAAAATATTGTGCCCATGTTGATATTATTAAGTGTTGCTTCTTTTTCGTTTGTTTTTTTTTTTTTTTTTTAATAAGTGTTCTATTATTATTAACATTATTTTTTTTGCATACCGATGATGCTTTTGTATGTGCGTCGTCAACAAATATGTTACAAATAACGTCCGGTAGGTCACCATGAATATTTAAATGAGATCTAATTGAGTTACGGTCAGAAAGGTGTAGAGTGAGTCATCGTGTCAAACATGATGTTGTATGGTCCATATATTTTTTTTTGTTTTTTTTTAAGCAGCAAGCAAAGCGGGAAGCAACTAGCACGCAAAGGATTTCAGATTAGGAGCGAGAACAAAGAGGAGTGATAGAGGAAAGGATGTAGAGTCGTTTAGGGGATAGATCAGGGCATCTGGAGACGTCGATTGACGTTACATTTGAATAGTTGGAGATTATAGTTACCAGGAAAACAAAATATGGGGAGGGAGTTCTACAGGCGAGAAGTGTGAGACATGAAGCTATTGAAGTAAAAACGACAGCTACATTTAACAGTTTCGACAGTGAAAGTGTGGGAGCGAGATGCCAGCCAGATTGAGCGCTTAAATTCAGGAAGTCTGGGAACCATCGAAAGCAGCTCCTCGAAGCAGTTACCATGGAAGTATTTGTAAAAAAGACAGACTGAGGCAACGGCTCGTCTGTGAGAAAGAGAGGTTGCAGAAGAGATGCCATATCAGACCATATATGGAAGCAATACGCAATGCAAGGGCGAATCGTTGATTCGTAGATTTGAAGAATCGACTCAGGCGTGAAAAACTTCTTGGCCCGGCATAAGGAGCCAACTTTTCTAGCGGTGGACAAAGCTATTGACTCAACGTATCTCAGGTCAGCGGAAAATATGAGTCCGAGCCGAGTGGTACTCTCGTAAAGTTGAGCGTCAGACATTTTAATGGGAGGCAGGGATGGTTCTCTGTGGTGAGTAATAGAGAGCAGTTTTGTTTTTGAAGCATTAAAGTTAATCAGCCAATATTTGCCCCAGTCCACAAATGATTGGATTTCATTTTCAAGACAAACGGCGAGGTTTGTTTTGTCGGTGACGCTAAATTTGTTTTTGAGGCAGGAGTAAATATAAGTGTCGTCCGCACAGATGCCTACTTCGGAAACTATGATATCAGATAAAAATGATAAAAATATAGTTTTAAGTTATGTTTTATGTATATTTGTGCAATATCATGAGTACAACGTACGTAGTAAATAAAAGGCGACAATGAATTCAGCATCCAGCCTCGACAGTCTGTTTCGGTCTTAAATGCAACCGTCAAAAATATTTCCAAACAATTTTGTTATAAATTAAACCGTGGAGTGTTTTTCCTTTTATTTTTTAGTATTTTTCTCAATTTTTCTAAAATGATTAGGCACAATGCGATGAAGACTGTCGACACAATTTTGAAAGCTTTCTACATTTTACCTAATCAGCTACAATGAGAAGAGGTTAAAATCCTTTTGTATCATAAACACTGTCTTCTCGGCTTAGCAATGTTGAGAAGGGAAATCATTCAGGACTTAAATAATGGTAACGGAATGATTACTCCTGCTTCCGTATTTAGTTACAGTTAAAGAAATCCATTAGAAAATATCCAGCTCGATGCAATATATGGTTGCCACGTGAGAGGGAAGTTTCACATATGACAGTCTAAAGACCAGTGAAAAAAGTCTTGGGAATAAGATCGTATGTGATACGTGTGGTGCAACATCAGTGAGGACAGAAAATTAGTTTATAGAAGGGAGACCATATTCAGTAAGTACGAAAATGATCTTGAATATATATATATATATATATATATATATATATATATATATATATATATATATATATATATATATTTAAAATTACAATTCTTCATGATATTCCGATCATTAACTATTATTAATTAATGATGAAAATTATCATTTTCGTTTATAATGGATTTCATCACGATGCTTCTGTTACGCCTAGAGAGTAATTCTACATTCTTATCACTCAAACTTGGGTCAAATAGTTTTATAAAAAGAAAAATTAAAAAATTCTAGTAAGATAACTTTAATCATTTCTATGATACAACAGTTCAAATAATAATCTAAAAATTTGGTTTACACGATTTCGACAAATTTGCTCTTACACCGGTTTACAATCCGGGCTTGAGGTTTTCGGTTGTTTAGTCGCACTAAAGAGCTGTGATACAGAGAAACAGTAGTGTTTGCGAATGACATAATTTAGCTGTTGAAAATATATTTTCAAGTGAGCACTGTTAAATGACATGTTAATTATAAAAACAACAGCCACCTTCATTAATGCGAATTTTTTCAGTAAAAGGAAAGGAACATTTCGGTTGTTTGGTGTTTGTTTATATTTGTAAAGACAATACGCTAGATTTGACTCATTCTGTCGTGTGAAGATCGCTCAGTTGTAGAGATTCTGACGGACACCAAATCGGTTGGGTTTCAAACCGGGTTTGAGGTATTCGAACGTCTAATCTCATGAAGATCTGTTATACAGCGAAACAGTATTCACTGCGAGTGACACACACACACAACCCCCATATATATATATATATATATATATATATATATATATATATATATATATATATATATATATATATATATATATATATATGATACACCGACTGAAGCTGCAAGATACTTTAGAAAGAAAGCAAAAGCAAATGCAACAGACCAGGTACAGAAACTATAGCAAGATAAACCGCTTCACTTTCAATACTCTGCCCGTACCAAACATGCTGACGTAGACAAACCCTATAGCCATCGGTGGCGACATTGTGCGGGGTTAAAAGCTAAAACTAAAGCGGTTATCGTTGCTGCACAGGACCAATTCTTGTTAACTAGAAATTATCAAGCACGTATACTTTGCTAGCCAAAAATACAGATTATGTGATAAATATCCAGAAAGAATTGATCATATTGTATCAGGTTTCAAGGAATTGGCACCCACTAAATATGAAACTCGGCATGTGAGAGTGAGACAATATCTTCACTGGAATATCAGCAACTTCTACTGGAATGATACTGAAAGAAATTAGTGTAAACACCACCCAGACTCGGTTAGGGAGATAGGACCTGTAACAATTTTATGAGACTACACGATACACACAGACAGGACAATCAAAACTAACCACCCAGAATTTGTTATAAGAGACTGCAAACAAAGAAATTGCCTCATTATTGATATGGCAGTCCCGGCAGACTCGAATGTATCTTTGAAGATCTTTAAAATGCTTTCAAATTACAAGGACCTTGCAATCGAAATTTCAAAAATGTGGCACATGGGAAAATGAACAATCTCTGTTGTAGCGGGAGCTCTCGGATTGGTTGAAAATGATTCCAGTAGAGTCATTGAAACTATTCCTGGAAGCCAATGCCTTAAAGAAAGAGAAAAAATTGTTCTCACGCATACACACCACACAATATGAAGGGTTTAATCTATGTAAAATGTGTGTGTGTGTGTGTGTGTGTGTGTGTGTGTGTGTGTGTGTGTGTGTGTGTGTGTGTGTTTATTTAATTGGACAGTGGACAATGTCATGATGCCATTCTTGAACTTATGTCTCTGGGCGGGACACGGAAAGAAATGTGTACACCCCAGAAATCAAAGGAAATTAAATAATAATAATAATAATAATAATAATAATATTTTAATCCCAATCAAGGCTGTAATACCTTTGTGATACATGAGGTAAATGGATATTAAAGTAAATGGATGAATTCGATGTCAGAGTAAATATGTCATGAAAGGTGTCACTTATTATTATTATTAATACATTATTATTATTATACATTATTATTAATGACAATAACAGAATCCAAGCACTAAATAATGAAAAAAAAATAGTTTAAAATATCTGAGAACGTTTTTTATTGTTATTCTTAAACGTATTTGAAAATACTTAATAAAGGAAGAAAATGACCATTCTAAACCAACAATAAAAATGTAAACAAAAAAAAAATAACTGTCTATATTTCTAAGATTAAGTAATAGAGACATGTTGCGTTTAAATTTAAATAGAGTGGCATTAAGCATGTAATGAAAAATTCAATGTACAAATTCTCGATAATATAATACATCTTGTTCAATGTGGCGTCAGTGTGGTAGTCAGAAATCTTTTGTCTAGTATGGAAGACTAGGATTTAGCAAAAAATGCTCTTAAAATTACTGAGCTAGTTTATATATATATATGTGTGTATGTATATATATATATATATATTTTTATTATAAATTTTTTTTTAAAATTGATTCTTCGCTACATAAGAGTTCTCATGTTTCAAAAACGAGAGCCGAAATATCCAAATAATTATTAAAATTAAGTTGGATTGTGGTGTTTACTCCCGTTTTTGAAACATGAGAACTCTTATGTAGCGAAGGAATCATATTTTTAAACAAAAAATATTATTAGTATATAAGCTCTACTTCTGTATGGAGCACTGTCTTCTTAAAAATAAAAAAAAAAAAAAAATACTAAGGAACCCCGGATTCTGCACCCAACGTGTTCTTTTCTATTTTCAGCTTACCTACGCACTTATTATACATACATACATACATTCATACATATATATATATATATATATATATATATATATATATATATATATATATATATATATATATACACGCACGATGGATAAATTCTTGTCTAATTTATGCAAATCAGAAAATATCACTGGCATCTCATTTTAATAGTTATATTTACTAAGATTGCACTACAATATCTAAAGAGTAAATTTTTTTCAATAAACTTGTCATTGGATTCAATCACCTCATACCCTGACTTCAGAATCTCCTGCATCTCTTCTGGACAGACTCATTACTTAATTTTGTGAAAACTGCTATAATCTTTGCCTTAGGTTCATATTTGATTTTACAATAATTTTTTGGTTCTCTCACTCAACAGAGACACACACATAATAATTAAGCGGGTACATTCTGTCGAGTTCGGTGGACAGATGTAAAGAGCGACGTGGTTGCAGCAATTGCCTGTCTGTCATGACTGATTTCTCATGCATGTTTGACATGTTGCAGAGTAGTTTTGCCAGACATAGGCTCTTCCAGCAGCCACCATGTTGAAAAGGAGAACACAATTTCCGCAAGTCGTTTGATGTAGGCCTCCGTGTTGAGTCTGATGCCCTCAACAACAAATTTATTTCTTATCAGAACGATCCAAATGGGTTTTCGAAATCATTATTAGACGCATCCAACTATTTCAAAATCTCATGTGCTGTTCTCAAATTGACAATGAAACATTCTGAGATATACTTATTCTTGCCTACAGCGCGATTGCCAAGACTATCATCATGCTGTTTCAAAATTTGTACCAGAGTGGATTGCGTCATGCTACATATTTTCTCACAGATGCTGCCCAACTGATCCTACTATACTCTGCAGTAGACAAAATCAAACAATAAGCAACGCGCATGCGCGATATTTAATAGCGACAATTTTCACATCACACCATGCATATAGAACTTTTAACGTGGCCGACATCTCCTTTGTCTTTTGAAAGAAAACTTATTGATTTTTTTGTTGTATGTCTTAAGAAAGTACTCAGATGAATCAGAAAACATATACTTTGTGTATTTTAAACTTCCTTTTTCCTTCCTTTCTTTTTCATGTCTTTAAATATTTCTGTTTTACGGATATATTTATTGAAATGAAGAGTTTGAAAATCATTTTAAATTTTAGATGTTTTAATAAAAATCATGTGAATATATCATCATATTTGGTGCTACCGTTTATTATTTTCAAAAACTGAGAATTGAAATTTAAATGTAAACTTTATTAACTACAGCCCCAAAAAAATAATATTAAAGGTTACGTCGCCGATATTTTACCTTTGTTTTAACGAACGAAAAAAATTATCACCGCTTTCGATTTTGTAATTTATTTTCGTAGTTAATCGTAATCTGACATTCAATTTTTGTTTTTTTGTTTTAAACAGCAAATATATCAGTGGCTCTATCTCAAGTAACAGTTAATTCAAGGTTGATGTAAACTATAGAACAATTGCTTGAAGTGTTCAAGAGCCATTTTCTTGTATAAAGCCTTAGCTTTCTTCTGAAAATGCTGATGGTTATAATTTATCTTATTTTCATGCTTGACTTTTTATTTACAGCGATACTTATTCGGAAGATCATTCTTGGTTGTACTTATTCGAAATTCTGCTACATCTCATGACGCTACCTCAACCCAGGAGGTAAATTAGCTTGCTGGCGATATTTAAGAGAAAGAGTAAAACTTAAGACTGAAAATAAAGAAAAAAAATTATCACGAAAAATAGCTATAGATATTTGCTACGCGTAGCTTTGCCTAATTTCCTAAGCCACAGGATATAACACGATATGTGTGATGCTTCCCTACATCGTTTCGCTATCGATATTTCACACACTTCTAAATAAGAGAGTTGAGTCTAATACATCGCTACTACTTTGCTAATTTTTTTACAAAAAATATATATTCAAATATCAGTGTCGTGAGATAATCTTTATGACAGTTATCGTGCAGAAAGTATTTTATTTCGTTTCATGATATGAGAGAATATTCGTATTTCCTCTCCTAAGCAACTAAACTGGCTCGCAAAATTTTGGGGTCACCTTGCTAAATTAGCTTTGTTAATTTTACACCCAAATGGAAACTGATTTGCAATTAATATTTCTCGCTCCAAATCACGATCTTTTGTGTACCATAAAACAATTTACTGCGTTTTCTTTAATGCGTTATTGCCGATGAGAGAAGATGTAGCAGATCATGGCTCTCCACGATTTTCTATTTTCTAGCTCTTAATAAATGTTGGTATAAACTCTCCTATAGTTTGTTACGCCATCCAATTTCTCAAGTACGGTAGGTAAATTATACGTTCCTTTCTACTGCCTCAGTTGCATTTGATCAGTTAAGTAGGTATCATATTTTCCAAGCCCTCTTTCTTCATTATATTCCAGACTTATTTCAACTGTCTCCCTTAAATATAATTGCGCTTTTGGTTTCCATTTTATTTAAAATTTCATGTTCGGCCTATGGTACTCTCAACATCCTTCCATATGTAGGATCTCATATCTGTTGCTTCACTTTCCTTCTTCATCTGCGATTAGAATTTCCAGGATTAACTGACATTACATAAATGTTCAGTACTCTTTTTTTTTCTAATGAAATATTTATGTTTCTTGATACTTTGCTTGGCTTTAGGTCGGAATCTTTTGTTATCTGAATCCGCCTTCAGATTTCAGTACCGCATTTTCTATTTCCAGTTAAAATACTTCCGAAATATTTAATTTTGTTTTACTTGTTTGATATTGGAAATCGCATGATGAGAATTTCGTTTTGGTAACAAACATTCATTTCCTCTTCAACTTTCTTTCACTAAACTAAAACTGGAGTTTTCTATCTGTGTCTGCTATCAACACTGTGCCATCTACATATACAGTGGAAGTCCTCATATATGAACTTCAGAGTAGTTCTGATATGATGACGGGTTCGGGCATAATGAGTAATAACACAAGAACGTATAGTAGCATATAAACAATGTCTCACGAAAGTGAATATTAATTTTGCAATGTTTAAGGCTTAATAACTTCTGTTTTCAATTGTCTTATTCCTTTTCTCATTTCGCTTACTTTTCGCTGTTTTAATGTATTTTTGTAAGTAAGGCATTAATGCAAATTACGTGTACTTATACATTATCTACTATTGACCAGAGATTATTTATTTATGAATTTGATAACCTAGTCAACAGCTTTCTTTACGTTGTTTGAGTCTTCTTCACTCTCTTTAATAGTTTCACTATTATCGGAAGAATTTGATTCTTTTTCTTTTTCTTGACAATCCAAATCATTTTGAAGCTATTCTGCCGTTGAATGTTTCTGTTATTCATTAGCGACTTCACTTATCCATTCTTTACGGCATCCGAAGTGAGAGTATATAATTGATCACATTCGAGCGCTTATTTTAGTGATTAGTTCAGATTCTACAATATATCAGATAAGCTTGTGTCATTGACCATTTTTTCAATAATCTCTGAATTCTGACGTGAGGTGAAAGATTTTATTTTCCTTTTTCTTTCAGTTGAAATTTCTTCATGGGTTGATAAATTTAAAGTTACTGTTATCTTCGAAGAAAATAAAACTATTATAATGTAGCATATTCTAAATGGAAACACTGAGAAATTCGAATATGTTGACGTTCGGATATGAGGATGATCGGATATGAAGACTTCTACTGTATTACGCTGTTAAGATTAGAGTCGCTAATAATGAATACTTATAGGACTGTATAGGTTGAATACGTCTGGTTAGAATACACATTCGTCTCCTTCTGTATTTTTCTAATATGTTTCCCAAATATGAGAAGCTTACATAGCAGATCCAACATTTCTTTATAACGTATTTAATAAAAAGCTTGTGCATAAACTATTAAACACTGGTACACATCCTTATGCATCTGTATATGTTTTGTATCATAATTCTTGTCATAAATATCGCATTCCTTGTGGCTTTAGAGAACCCTTCCTGTTCTTATCGTATTTCAGTTCTGATTGTGCTTCCCGATCTCTTCATCAGAATTTTGATCTACCTTTTGCTATATGACTCAATAGGTTGGTTTTGTGATGGTGTCCACATTCGTTTGCACGTTCTGCTTCGGACGCACAATGAATATAGATTCTTTTAAGTGTTTTGCTCTATAGCAAATATTGCATGATCATTTATTATGTTTATAATTGTATCAATGCCGAAAGAATCTAAGACTGCTAATATATAAATTGCATTTCCGTCTGGTCCTGTCGCTTTGTTTCTGTTTATTTTGGTCAGTGCGAATTCTACTTCAGATTTTAAGATTTCTGGTTTTTCGATATTTCTGTGTATTGCCGTTTATCTTTCTCGATGAAGTGTTCTCTTATGTATCCATTCGATTTCCAAATAATTTTCTTTCTCTAATATTAACATTCCTTCCTTGGATTTGACGCATGCTCTTTATGACCATGTTATTTGTCTTTTTAGTATTCTTGCTTTCTTATGCATGTCTGTTTTATTTTTGATAGTCTGTTTTCCTATTTCTGCACATTTTGCTTTCAGGTATTCCACATTGAATTTGTTTCTTAATTTCTTAAATGCAGTGTCCTATATTATGTGTCGTAACTTGGCATTGATTTGTCTTCATTTCATAATGTTGAAATTTCTTGTGTCATTCATTTTTTTTCATATGTCAATTTTTCTTTGTGATGATCGCGATTACTGACGTTAATTAAGGTTAACTTAATGTCCCCCAGTTCGAATTTCCATTCTCATTTTGACCATTATATATGCCTATACATATGCACATTTACCACCTCACATTTAAATTCGGTTAATTCTGTACTTTTTCGTATTTTAATTGTGTACTTCCTCGTCTCACTACAATATTCCCAGTTTGCACGTCACTGGAAGATGGCCGTACCCGCAGTTGGCACCTGGATTCGTTTTGCAGTGTAAACCCCACACCTGAAACATATATCATTATGCAGTCGATTTTTGTTTTATTTCTCTTCGTTGTCGTTATTCATATGCATATGTGTTCTTTAAAACATCTGTTGGTTTCTCGTTGATCATTCATCGTGCATAATTCCACCCATTTTCTCTATGTTCATTACAAGTTCCTAGTTCGATTTTGACAACTATTTCACCGTGTTTATGCATGATGACTTTGCTATTAACTTCTCCACAGGCAATTGTAAATTCTTGCGATTTTCATTGAAACTATGTATTGTCTATCGTACAATAAATATTTTTAAATTCTTCAGTAATTTTTACAGTGGTGGCATATACAAAATTGATAGGTATATTGAAACTATTTCCGGTCAGTTTAACTACAAAATTTCTTTAAGATAACTGACATCATACCAGTACACATTTCTTCATGTTTTCGTCTAATATCAGTCTTATTCATCTTTCATTTTTTATTCAGTCTGAATATATGGTACTGTGATTGACACTGACGAGTTATCCACAGTTTGTCCGCCTCGTTTCACATAAACATCAAATATTATCTTTTAACTGGTTCTTTTTCAACTTTGCATTTTGCATCAGTCCCTAGTTATTTAGTGTTTTGAAATTCCATGGCCAGAGTATAATCTGTTGTTTGATGTGAACAGTCGAAGTTTGTCGGTCAGTTGGCAATTAGTTGCACATGTCGTACTTGCACGAGTGAGGAGTTAATTTCATCTGCCTTAACCCCCTTCACACCATTATCTTTCATAATTCTTTTGTTAAATATTATGGATGATTGGGTATGGGAGTGGATCGGTTTCCCGTTGCCTTCTCCGACGGCTTTGTGGTAGAATCTTCGACTGCCCCCCAATTCAGTCGGGTTTCGATCCTAGCTTCTGAAGAACTTCAAAACACACACACACTCTCTCTCTCTCTCTCTCTCTATATATATATATATATATGTATATATATATATATATATAGAACTCAATTGGAAAAAAAAAACATAAAAATATGCCAAGTAAGCAAAGACCTTCAAAATCATGAAATTAATCCCAAAAGCATTAAATCAGATACTAAGTTCTTTTATTCTTATTAATTTTGTAAATTCAAAGTATTTTTCCTTTATTTTTGCAGTTAATTCTGACAGAGTAATATCTATTCACCATTCCATTTCCGGTCAGAGCCAAAAAGATTCATTGTTAATAATCAGAAAATTGAATTAAATGTTTTTTGTGGCGAAAAGAAAGGTTCATCTATGAATATATTTTTTAAAAACCTTATCAGCAACATGTCACTTCCTAATAAAATAAAATTTTAAATATGGTAATAGTTTTTGTTGTTATTATTATTATTATTATTAATATTATTATTATTATTACATTGTCATAGTCTTGTTGAAAAAATGGTCTCTAAAAATACTTGGTCACCAGTGAAATTTCATTTTCTAACTCTTTGCATTAGTTACTTTTCATTATTTTTTCTTGCAAAAAGTGATTGTTATTCTTACAGAAATTCAAAACCTCAAATTATGGAGTTCGTAATTAGTTTTGGTGACTTTGACTCGAATACTATCCTCAATATGATGTACCATTGAATAGAAAAATTGTTTTCGCAATTTTCTTGACAGTAATCACATAGTTCTTGGAGATTTCGTGATCTTGTAGAACTTGTTTCTTCATTTCCCACCACAATGGTTCAATTATATGAAGATCAGAACATTGTGCTGGCCAGTTTACCAAAAGTTGAACATTTTCTTCCAGATGAATCTTTTTTGTTGCACTGGTTGTGTTGCAACGTCTACCCTCATAGTTAAAAGAAATAACCATCTTCCTAGTCCGCCGGAAGATTAGACCGTTGTAAAGTAATACATCTTTTCCTCTTTTGATTTGCATCAAATTTTAACAATTTCTTCTGGCTTGAACCTTGATGTAACATCATGTCGTTACCTAAAAATTAACTTAATCGTATTTGTAGTATATTTTGCATTGTTTTTTTTTTCTCCCGCTAGTCATCTTGCAAATTTTCATGTATTAGAATGCAAACTTATATTATGCAAAAAACAAAACTGCTCTCATTTAACCAACATAGAGAAACCCTTTTGCCAGCCATCATCATGGCTGACGCTAGAGTCCTGGGGAACAACACACTGAGATATTCGTAGCCTCATGTTTTCAATTGGCTTAAAATGGAGCCACTATATCGAATCAATACCTGCATCTACTGCAAGAAAATTTGGGACACCGTGTCGTGCTAGAAATATTATTCCCGTTAGTGTGCAACATTCACATTTACTATTCAGCTGGTCATATTATACTGTTGCCATCTCTGGTTTGGTGCTCCTACTATTAATCTCGTGGTGCTTGACAAAATTCAACGAAGGATCTACTATATAATCGATCCCGTGTTGGCATCTGGACTTCAATCACATTCTCACTGATGCGGCACGGCTTCCTTCTGTTCTTTCTACGAATATTTTGAAACCAATTGCTCTGATCAGCTATTTTTCTCCTGGTCTGCCGACAAAATGACTTTCAGCGTGCTCCGCGATTGGCATCTAGGTCCACCCTTTTACCGTTGAAATAGCTAAATGCAGTCGCCACTTCTGCTCCAAAAGTTTATTTTCTCGCACTTCCCACCTGTGAAAATTCTTTCCGTTTACTTCCATTAAAAAGACAATCTTCAAAAATTTCACTGCACCGTCAATCACCATTTTTATGCTTTGAATCACGTTCATCATTTTTTTATTTTCTCACACCCCCACACTACATCCAATTCTTTTCTCTCACGCTCACACTTAGAAACACCCTGCGTACTCGTATTTCCGTCTATGTTGGAGTGAAATCATTAAGAAAGAAAATCATTAAAATTACTTTTTAGCACTTTGTAACATCCTATGTTGGATGTTCTTTTCACGAATCCAATTTTCTTTTCTGATGTTTTTGGCTAATGTTTTTATACGCTTGTTCAATTTCACGTTACGTAATACATAGCTTATTTTTTATCAAAGGAAGCCTCACCTTTAGGTTTGTATTCACTCCTCACATATTTATCTGTAAAGTTTGGGTTGTTTATCGATACTCTGACAGTTTTTCATTCATGTCTCTTCTCTAAACCTTTTGTGCTGTTCCGGCTTTCTTACACTTGAATGATTTTTTTTCAATAATGGCAAACATCTTTTCAATGGCTTGAACACTCTATCTGGTATTTCCCAGCTGCTTAGGAATCACTTCTAGAATCGGCTTCCCTTTCAGATTTATATTTTTGTTTTTTTTTTGCACAACAGTAAGCTACAATGACTTTCCAGTGAAACATACACTCATTTTAATAAGAGGGAAGAATTCGTACTTATAAATTTGCATATGATCCTAAATTTATCATATCAGTTTTGCTATTGAGGCAAAAGATTTGCATGACATTTTCTCCCTTCACGCTTCTTAAGCCGGTGTACCTGTTGTTACATGACAACGACGAAATCGCAGTAATATCTTAGTCTACGGGACAATATTCAATTGGATTAAAGTGGTCGTTCATGAATTTAATTATATAGTAATAGATATTACAATACCAGCGAAGGGCAGTATGTACTGGAATTGAGCGGAAATAGGGCGAAGAATAACTGAACAATGCAAAAAAAATAGCAAAAATCTAAATGATACATTTCTAGATATGAGAATTAGACCGATACCTGTCTACCATCGTAGATTAAAAAAGCTTCCAGCTCGTAATTTCCTATAGGTAACTCGGATCGAACAACACCTGATGAAAGCCGAAGATTACAACGGCCGATACGTTGTAATAACAAGAAACATGAGGAAAACACTCGCCATGGAAATAATGTATATAATTTCACCAAGATCTATCAATATTGTTCTGTTGCTAACAGCTTGCGACGCAACATGTTCCTGTCAAAATGCCAGCTTATAAATTGCATATTTAATTGGCACAATTATTAAAAATTCAAAAGAATTATAAAATAATATTTTTCAATGTAATAAGTCATGTCTTCGAGGCTGTCATCTCGGACATTTATTCTACGTATGCTGAAGAGACAGGTTGCATTAACAAATTTTATCAGACAAAAAATGAATAGCAATCCGAAACATGACCATTGTTCATAATAAGGTTCAATATCTTTATTTGTGTGAAAAACAACTGTATTTTTGTTTATCAAAGGAATTTTTATTAAATATATTCAAACGTCTGCTTTTTAAATAATCAATGCATTGAGGCAAAGAGAATATGCCTAGATGCTTGTTATTGCAACTTTGATATAGTCCCTTGCGTAATACGTCATTCTAAATTTATCTATCTTTTCCCACCGTTCTAACTATAACAGTTTGGCCGTATCTATCTATCTATCTATCTATCTATCTATCTATCTATCTAAATGCTTACTTCACTTATATATATATATATATATTTTTTTTTTTTTCAAATAATTTAGCATTGTGCTGCAGTCTTCTCAAGAGTGTAATAGTTAGTCATGCTTGCAACATATCCAAAATTATTTAATAGCATTGTTTATTTTAATTAAACACGAAACAAAGGATAGTTGTCATGTAACCTTTCAACATCTTGCCGTTTCTTGCAATAAATTTCTCTTGGCACGAAGGTTAAGCACAATTAACACAATTATTAATTATCCCATAATTTTACTTAATCTTAAAATACAAAATACAAAATATATGAATATATATATATATATATATATATATATATATATATATATATATATATATATATATATATATATATATAGAATATGTATCCTTTGTAAGAAATCAGCAATTATTAATTTATCTCATAATTTTACTTAATCTTAAAATTCAAAATACATATATATATATATATATATATATATATATATATATATATATATAATATGTATCCTTTGTAAGAAATCAGCAATTATTAATTATCTCATAATTTTACTTAATCTTAAAATTCAAAATACATGAAATATATATATATATATATAAATATATATATATATATATATATATATATATATATATGTATGTATGTGTGTGTGTGTGTGTGTGTGTGTAAATAAAAATAAAATTGGAAAGAACCGTTAGGTTAATAATCCAAAAGATTTTAGTATTTTCAAAATTCACAAATTCGCTTGAGAATGAAACAGAATTCGGTACTTTAATTTAATTTATATAATTAAACTGAAGTTTTTACCTTCTGTGTTTGAAACACATGAACTCTGATGTAGCGATGAAACCATATTTTAAAAAAATAATTGTAATACATACACACGCACATTTACACACACACACACACACACACACACACACATATATATATATATATATATATATATATATATATATATATAACAGCACATGGCAGGAATACATGTGTATAACTATTTCATACACATGCTTGCATAGGTTACACTATTTTAACTGGTGTATATTCTCAATGGGATTCATAAAATTTGTAACTTTAGGTGATAGCAATTACAGTTTATTTCGCAAAATGGTTCTCATATAATCGGCAATATATAGGCAAATTTTGGGAGCCAATCTCTTGATTTCGAAGCAGTGTATAAAATTTGAATTCGTTTTTATGCAGTTTCTTAGTTTAACTATTATGAGATTGTCTCTGATTTTCTTTCACAATGATGTAAGTACTGATATTTAATCCGAGAAAAATTCGTAGCACAAAATCTAAAGATTGTGACGTCCCCGCCGCTGCTACTCGTTCCTCGTTCGTTCGGGTGTCGCCGCTACAAACGTGACGTCCGCCTGTCGTGCTATCCCGTCCTGTGACGACCAACTGGCCCGGTAGTGGTCGCGACACCCAAATGTGACGTTCTAATCTTTCGGTGATTCGGATGGGAATCTGGTTAGATTCGGTATCAGCCTCGTCGTTCCCAGCTCGCTTCCAACGTCTGGTTAGTAACTGCTTTGATATCTAGTATAACCTACCCACGTTGTGAATTGATCTAGGCAGACGAAATCAATCAGTCGCTGGGCCGTACTGCAAGCTGAGAAAAGTTCAAAGGTATCAAAAAAATGATAACAATACTTTATATCTGGTTGCTGGATACATAGGACTGCGTCTATCTCCCGACCCGCTATATGGATTCGTGACACGTTGTTTTTGTTAGGCGAGTCTTAACATCTTAAGTTGTCTGTTCTTTAAGAAACTGGTTCTTGGTGTGTCTTCAGGCGATAGTTGTAAAACTTGTTTTAGTGATATGAGTCTAAGTCACTCTTCAAAAATAAATTGTTCTTGGATTGAAGATGAGTTCGGAATTGCGTGAATCTTAGTCAGCTAATGGGTGGTGGGTCTTCAGAGCTCTCAACTTAACTCGAAATCACTGGAACTGGAAACTCTGTAAAGCTGGAAACTAAACTGAACTGATTTTCGCTCGCTGCGACTTTGCTTATATGGACGCCGACCAAAACCGGGGTGGGCTTTGTCGGGGTTTGATGTTCCTTGACAATTCCAAATCCACAATCCCCTTCTTTTGTTTTCGGTCAGGAAAAATTTATCATTTCAATTTTTGGAAGTCCTCTCTTACACCCACCTTCTTTCGTTCTCATATGCGTCTCATTCCATACCCACAGAGGGCGTCAACGGTTTTCCTACTCCTTCGCAGTAACATATCATACCTATACTCTTAATGAGTGGTAGCAGGCCTACATCACTTGATCACCTCCGCCTGGTTCTCGTTAACCTTCAGTCAATTGGCGTTCGACAGTGTGGGTGTAACCAGACTAGCCTTGTTTTTTAAAAAAAAATATCTTGCTCAAAGAAGAAAAAAAAATTATATCCTCTTTTTCTTTTTTCTATTTCCTTTCTTTCTTTTCTTTTCTCTCTTCTTCTCTGGCCGCCAACAGAACAATACGACCCGTAGTGTGATAATCTCAATTCCTATCCCAAAGTCACTTTCATATGGACTTCGTCAATCAGATTTTCGCCAATTATCAAGTGGGTGGTCATCTAGTGAACGACAGCCAACTTTTCGTCCCGATAAGGTAGTTTCGCTATCCTAGCCGTATTTGCATTCTTGGTGCCGATTTCTGATAAAATAGTTTCGCTGTCACTGTTAGATTCCAACACAGCCCAGATGTCTTTTCTTTGAACGAGACAAAAATATTATAGCCATATCTAACGTCTTGAGCGATGCTTTAAGTTATATTAAATATCTCATGGCAATCACATGTGCCATATGCGAAAGTATACCAGCTTATCTAGCCTAGTGTATATGGCATTGAAACATCATGTCAGATAGTCTGCTCCCCTTAGAGGAAATTCGCATGCCGCTCACCCAAGGCAAAAATTCATCAATTTCAACGGAGCAAACAATTCAAGGAATCAATTACGGTAACAATTAAAAAAGTTCAACCTAGTCGCTTGTTCCTAGGAACATCATGCACTCAACAGGGAGGTGTGAAATATCTGATTATTGTAGATGTTGATGAATTTGAGAACAATAAAGTCGCTCACATTGCAATGAAACTAGCTCATAGCTCAATGAGAGGCAAAAAAAGAATAGACATATGGAATATGGCAGGATTCATTAACTGAGACTAAATATGATTGACCGTATAAATATTTTTTTCAATGAGACAAGAAAAAAAAGTAAATAGACGATTTGAGATGAATATAAATGGCTTCTCGTGGGCAGAATTCACAAAAATTTACACGCGCACGCGCTTTTTACACACACACACACACACACACACACACACACACACACACACACACACACACACACACACACACACAGAGAGAGAGTTTCAATTTTAATTTATCCAGGACATTAAAAAAAATAACAGCAAGTCTAAGGGCTTGGCCTAATAAATCTATTTTCTGGGGATTTATAATATTGAAGACATAAGGTTTTCGATGATGCGTTATGTTTTTCCTTGATGTATATCATATAACTCTATAATATACATTGAACCCTCTTTTTGGACACATTTATTTTTTTTTGAAAAGACCTTCTTGTATTGTCCTTTCCACTTACGGATTTGATATTATCTATCTATCTATCTATTTCTATACACACACACACACACAATATATATATATATATATATATATATATATATATATATATATATATATATATGTATGTGTATGTTGTTTTTTTTTCAGTAAGCTTATTTTAATTCAATAATTTTAGTTAAACAATTTACACGTATTGTGTCAATTTATTTTAGCTTTTATTCTTTCAATTCCACAAATTCATTTCTTGCTGGCTGTAGAAAATTTGTCAAGAAAAATGCCAGAAATTTCTTTCAACTAATTTTTATTTTCCTAAGTACTTTCAATCGCATTTGCGACAAAACTTCAGAGGGTTAAAATATCTGTGGATATGTAAGCAGTAGCTCCATGAATTAAAAATTACTTTTTTTTCCGTGCAATAATAATAATAATAATAATATTTTGAATAATTTTTACACACATAAAAATATCATTATCAGCTGGAATAAAAATATTTTATTTACGAAGGTGGGGTGAAATGTTCAGATGTTCATTGTTTCTTTCTCGATAAAGACTGTTCAAAGAAGACAGTTCATTCTGTTCATCAAAGTCATTAACAGAATATAAAACATCATTAGCATTGCGATTCTGGTTCCCACTGAAGTTTGTCATTCATGTTGGGAAACAGATGATAGACAAATCAGGAGAATAGGGAGATTGGTCAACCAGTTCACAACGACACTCACGCATTCATGATATCATCATTCCCACATAGGCAAGCTTTTAGCGCTCTATTTTTTATACTTAGCTTTCACCTTTGCGTTTACGATGCTTTGTGGAAAATATATTAAAAAAAAATAAAACAACACTGTTGAGAGTGAGATTCAATTTTATAAGAAAGGTATTTAATCAATTTATAGTTACATTTCTTCTGAAATTTTATCAGAAATGTGCATAAAAGACTATAATTTTATGAAAATTTATTATATTTTACAGTGTTATTTTTATTTCCATTCATGTTATTATATATTTTGATATTTCATTTATGGAAAAATGTCATAACTGAGATTAGTATAAAAAATAAGATCATATAAATGATCCTAATGCTTGTGGGTATCCTTCGAAGTTGAAATTAGAAAATAAAATTCTTCGCACGTTTTTCGCAAAAATAAATGCCTTAAGAGCGGAGAACAATCATTAACTCAAATAACGCGCCTTAATTATATTCTTGCTGGTCTTACGTACTTTATAATTACAGCTGTTTTATGAACACAAAATAATATTTCTTAATTGCTGCGGGTCTTATTTGTCAAAGCGATACAATTTACAATGCGGTAAAAAAGATGTATGTCATTAGGATATTTACGAAACTGAATGCGGCTTCCAATTAATTTTAAAATATTTTAACAACTTAAATGTAAAAATCTAAAATAATTAAAAAAATAACAAATAAATTTATTAAAAATTCATTTTTTAACGGAAAAATGTTTTGCTTTCAGAAAATATATTCCATATTCAAAAAACAACTACAAGCAAAAAAAAACAAAAAACATTAGAAATTAAATAACATCTTTGTTTTATTGTGTTTTGTATGTTTTCAGGTAGGGAAGATCCAAAAATATATATATATATATATATATATATATATATATATATATATATATATATATATATATATACATGATTTGCTTTCCCCAAAGCCTAGAGCTTTTAACTCATATAATCACTAAACTTCACATGCCGAAGAGAATTGACAAGTCAACTCATTGAATGACTAAGAAAGAAATGATGAAATTTCGACGATACAAAAAGAATTGAACTATGGTGGCGAGCTTTAGTGACTAATACATTGAAAAGTAAAATTTATCGAGTTAAAGTTTTCAGTCATTGCCTACGCTGACCACGCAAGAACAGTTGTAAGTTACATGCAGGATTGGATTATAATTCTTTGCAGGTTAAAGCTATTCTGATATATATATATATATATATATATATATATATATATATATATATATATATATATATATATATATATGTGTGTGTGTGTGTGTGTGTGTGTGTGTACATTATGTCACCTTCGTTTTTCTGTTTGGATTGACCACTTATTACTTATGAGTGTGCTTGCGTCTACGTAACTATAATATATATATATATATATATATATATATATATATATATATATATATATATATATATATATATATATATTATGATTGAATCATTCATACAAAATAAGCTAAAAATGACCTTATGAAACTGGGATTTATAAACAGGGATCATATCATGCATAAACAGGTTCAGGGTTAGTGTATCTTATTGAAATTTTTTTTTGCGAAGATGTATTCTCGCCATTTAAATCATTAACCTCTATATTTGTTTTTGTATGAATGATTCATGTAATTATAAATTAAACTGCACCTATAATCGAAACTAATATATATATATATATATATATATATATATATATATATATATATATATATATATATATATATAACAGAGCAGATAACAGAAAGATTTTAGAGTCCCCATGAAAATAAGTGGATACAACGTCTAAAAACGAAATATCCAGCCGGGCTAAACCATAAATTTAACAATACAGATAGTATTAATATATAACTAAACAAAAAAAAAAACTACCCACATTTCTCACCCACACAAGACAGACATGCTTACGGAGGTGTGGAGGCTTCACACTTATACTTTATACACACACCCACATCATACTCACTCACTCCCTAATGAGCCAAATGATAACACACACACACAGCAATACACACGCTTACATATATCATACTCACTCCCTAAGAACCAAAAGAACACACACACAAACACCAAACAGAGACACATCCCCTCACCAGGTCCAATAAAACTCTCAAACTGACCAGAGAATTCAGAGCAGCATGTATATTTAGTTCTTATCTCAAATAACAACTTAAAAGAGACTGTTTGACCAACACAAGGATTGTTAAAAGATTCATGTTAAAAAGATAAAAAATTAAA